>CADEBD010000515.1:0-29603 GCA_902825455.1 Arctia plantaginis
CCATGGTAACTTTAAGAGCAGTTGTATTCATTTAAATTAGTCGAGTCACCATTGTGTCATGCTCACACCTAACTCTCATTATGAACGTCTGCTCATCATATCCTCTGGAATGTATCTTGGTATAATGAAACGTAATATAATGCTGAATAGCTTGCAGGTGACATCTGGGGCGTATATCTATGGGGATCTTGTTCAAACTAGGGTGAATTTCCGTGCGTTTAGGCGATTCTGCCATACATATTATAGAAATCAAATATAGCTCATGTAGGACCCGTAATATTTTGTGGCCGTGGTGCTTCCCTGTTTAAAAGGGTGTATGCTATTTTACTTCATTTTGTCTCCCGCTTTGCTAAGGAGGGAAGTGGATTTACTGTATTTCCAACTCCTCCAATTTTTCTTCTGATTAATTTCGTTGCGGGTTCCAAGACAGTTTAATTTCTTCCTGGGACTTCCCGAGTGTCATAACTCGGTGTGTTCGTGGGTCACTGCTGTGGATCCTGGTGTACAGGAGTTACAGTGGTGGGCGTGTGGGTGGGATTAGTCCCAATATGTAAATATGTAGTATAGGTCGTCGTTAAGTCTTCTGTTCTTGTAGCTCCACTGCCGTCTAAATAGTAATTATATCGTTAATCTAATATTACAATTGAGGCAAATGTATACATTAATCGTGACTACTTCAATTAAGAAGAAACATTTTCATTTGGGAAACGCAATTAGGAATGCCTCAGGACAACTGCACTGAGAAGGAACACTTGAAACAAACCCTATACCAACTTGTCTAGATAGCATGATATACATAGCAGGCCAAACCTCCTTTCTAAGGAAAAGCCATATATCCAGCAGTGGACTATAAAGGCTGTTGATGTGTGATGAGAAAACAAAATTATGTTTTCCTTTAACAACTATAGCTTGATTGTCATTAGTAGATTTAAGAGATAGGTACACATGTTTCTGTCGCGATGTCCAAGACAAATTTTCATTTAATGTTTATTTTAATCACAGTCACATTCATATTTTAGTAAACGATCCATTGGGGTGTGAGGGCGAACCACCATCTTTCGCCCCAAGCCAACCTCACCTGCCCGCGGTGGCATCCTGCTGAACGACGAACGAGGCTCTGGCGACCGACCGATGGCGGTATATCCATCCCAATAGGCGTAGCTAAATATAACAGGCCGGTGACGGGCAGCAGCGTTACCGGTTGCGACAAGCTACGCCCTGCGATCGCCAACCCGCCTGCCCAGCGTGGCGATTATGGGCAAACCCCTCTCATGCAGACGCAACAAAGGCCACGGCCCCAGTTCCCGGCGGCCCGCTATTCCTGGTCATGGTGGCGACCACGGTAAAGGCGGGGCAGGGGGGTGCGAAGAATCTCCGGGCTACGGGAGGCCACCACAACAGACTGACCTGGCTACGTACAACGGACGCACGCTACGGCTAGACTCGCATCTGTGCGCAACTTTGAGGTGGAACTTGGGAAGATTAGGTGGCATATCCTAGGGCTATGTGAAGTCCGAAGAGAGGGGGAGGACACCATAACCCTCGAGTCAGGCCACCTAATGTACTTCCGCGAGGGAGACCAACAATCCCAAGGTGGGGTTGGGTTTCTGGTGAATAAGTCCCTATCTGACAACGTTGTGGAAATTTCCAGTGTGTCGAACAGGGTAGCGTACCTCATTATCAAGCTCACCGAGAGGTATAGCCTCAGGTTGTGCAAGTGTACGCACCGACCTCGGCACATTCGGACGACGAGGTGGAGGATATGTACGATGACATATCGAGGGCCCTCCACTTCACAACTAAGACCACTACAACGTTGTTATGGGTGACTTCAACGCTAAAGTGGGAGTACAGAATTGCAGCGAATCGGTAGTAGGGATCCCATGGATTTGGAGCAGGAATCATAGGGGGCAAATGCTGGTCAACTTCCTCGAACGGGAGGGGCTGTTTTGATGAATTCTTTCTTCAAGAAACAGCCCCAAAGGAAGTGGACGTGGCAAAGCCCGACGCTATGACTAGAAATGAGATCGATTTCATCATGACGGATAGAAAGCACATATTCAGAGACGTCTCAGTGATCAATAGGTTTAATACCGGTAGTGATCACCGACTTGTCCGGGGCTCTCTGAATATCAACTTTAAGGCGGAACGTGTCTGTTTGATGAAATCCAGGCTCCGACCAACTCGGCTCCAGGCCATGACAGGATCTGAAACGTTCCAGTCAAAACTGGCAACCGATTCGCTGCCGTGGAAACCACAATCGACGTAAACCAGAACCTCAAAAATGTGGTTCAGATCCTCAGGGAAGAAGGTATGAGATTTTGTGAAATGCAGCGTAAGGGCAGGAAGTCGAAGCTTTCAGAAAGGACCCTAGGGCTGATGAAGAAACGACGTGAAAAACCCACCTGTCACTTTGTCGGCAAAGCGGACTCTAAACCGAGAGATCAGTAAACTCGTACGACACGACCTCCGGTGCTCCAATACTCTTTCAATTGAAAGAGCGATCGAGCAAAATCGGGGGTCAAAAGTGTTCGTACAATCTCTTGGAAGAAGCCACCTGACAAAGTTGACTACAGAAAGTGGAGAAGTCGTTGCTTCGAAGCCGGCAGTCCTTTTGGAAGTGGAAAGCTTCTATGGCCGGTTATACGCTTCGCATGCATCTCGACCTGATCCCGAAAATGAGGACTCCAGAGCCCACATTAACACGTCACTACACCGAAGACCTGCCAGAAGTTAGCATTGACGAAATCGAGATGCTCTTGGACAGCTGAAAAATGGAAAAGCCCCTGGAGAGGATGGCGTTACAACAGAGCTGCTGAAGGCCGGGGGTAAACCCGTACTAAGGGAGCTCCAAAAGCTCTTCAACGCTGTCCTGTTTGAAGGTGAGAACTCCCAGAAGCGTGGAGTAGGAGTGTGGTCGTCTTGTTCTTCAAAAAGGGTGACAAGACCAGGTTGAAGAACTATCGACCCATATCCCTTCTAAGCCACGTCTACAAGCTGTTTTCGAGAGTCATCACGAACCTCTTGCGCAAAGACTCGACGAATTTCAACCACCGGAGCAAGCTGGGTTTCGGAGCGGATATGGCACCATAGACCACATCCACACAGTGCGGCAGATTATACAGAAGACGAAGAATATATCAGCCCCTGTGTCTAGCATTCGTGGACTATGAGAAAGCCTTTGACTCGATCGAGATCTGGTCTGTTCTGGAGTCCCTGCAGCGTTGCCAAGTAGATTGGCGATACATCCAAGTGATGAGATGTCTCTACGAAGCCGCCACCATGTCCGTCCAAGTACAGAATCAGCAAACAAGGCCCGTACCATTGCATCGAGAGTGAGACAAGGGGACGTTATTTCCCCGAAACTGTTCACAAATGCAATGGAGGACATGTTCAAGACGCTGCACTGGAAAGGGGTGGCATCAATATCAATGGCGAATACATCTCTCACTTGCGATTTGCAGATGACATCGTCATCATGGCAGAGGACGTTGCAGGACCTACAGCAAATGCTGAAGGACTTAGCTGACACTTCTGTACGCATCGGCCTACGGATGAACTTGGATAAAACCAAGGTCATGTTCAACGAACATGTACTACCGGAACCGATTGCGGTAACGGTGCACGTTCTCGAAGTGTTCAAAATTATGTGTACCTCGGGCAGACATTGCAGTTAGGTAGAAACAACTTCGAGGACGAGGTGAACAGAAGAATTCGGTTGGGTTGGGCAGCGTTTGGAAGCTACGTCGAGTCTTCTCATCGTCGATCCCACAGTGCCTTAAGACGAAAGTCTTTATGAGTGCGTCCTACCCGTCATGACATACGGAGCTGAAACGTGGACACTTACGGTACGGCTGGTTCCACAAGTTCAAAGCGCTCAACGTGCTATGGAAAGGGCTATGCTCGGCGTTTCTCTAAGGGATCGCATCAGAAATGAGGTGATCCGGCAGAGAACTAAGGTCACCGACATAGCGTACCGGATCAGCAAGCTGAAGTGGCAGTGGGCTGGCCATATTAGCCGCAGAACCGATAACCGTTGGGGGAAAAACGAGTTCTTGAGTGGAGACCGCGTCTCGGCAAACGTAGTGTAGGACGCCCACAGGCCAGGTGGAGTGACGATTTGCGCAAGATGGCTGGCAGGAGCTGGATGCGAGAAGCCCAAAATCGATCTAAGTGGCGTGCAATGGGAGAGGCCTATGTCCAGCAGTGGACTGCGATAGGCTGATGATGATCCATTGGCGTTTGGTTCGCAAAAGCAGTTATGCCGTTTGTACATTCAAAAGAAAGCTTTAATAAATAAAAACTTAGCAATCATTTTAACTGTCGCTCTAAACAGTCAAAATAAACCGTATATAGCCGTGGCCACACATGTCTAGGCAGCGTGCCAATGTAGATAATGTTTAAGCCGGTGTGCTGAACAGATCGAGGCAGTATTTCATTCCGGTCCTTCCTCTCAAACTCTATAAGGGCAAGTCCGGCTGCATATGGAATACCAGTACAGGTTCTCCCTTTTGACCGCATCCAACGAAGAGCGACTCCGAACCGTCCATAGCCAAAAGATCTCGATCCCTTGGCGTTACGCAGAGATGTAGCTTCACTCTGCATTCTCAGTCTCTATCGTATATATCATGGAGAGTGTCCCGACGACTTTCACGGATCACTTGGAACATTGGCAATAAAAAACTGTGCGCTCACGATAACAAATCATCATCTGCGGTATTTCCGAACCGATACGACCTGCAAACCTTCAAGAAAAGAGTTGCAGACGTTTATGGGCCGGAGGTATATTTTTACCCCCTCCACAATCACAAAAAAAAAAACAATTACTTAAGGAAATTATATTTTAGCAGATACTATGTACTTTGAGAAAAAGTATTAATAAGTGTTGAGCGTGTTTCTTTCATTTTGAAACATTCCTAAGTTTTTTTAGCAATTTCTTGACTAAGTCACATTCTTAGTCATGAAATTGCAGGTGTTTTGCCAATCCTATAAAATCTAATAAAAGTTAGATCATCCCTCAATCATATTTTTAGAATTAATAGCATATAGACCATTTTCAGAAACCAAACATCACAATTTTACTTGTAAACTTACATTTTATCAGCGTTCAAAGAATTCCGGTGTGTGTCTAAAGCGTTCCTATTTCAAGGGAATACCGACGTGTTGGCTGACAATAGCCACGTATTGTGTTCGTTTGCGAATGCTCCGAATGCACTCTTTACGCCATACGATATGTAAACGACATGTTACCGATTGAACGTACTAGCGATAAGGGACAAATAATAACCGTTACTGGACCGTATGTTTAATATTGCCCGTAAAAGATCATTTTGCCGAAGTAAATAATAGGGGTTAAAGTATGAAATTGCCGTTTTGTAGCAATAGATACTTTGAATTGACATAAAACCTTTGTGGTGTGAGATTATCGTGTGAAACTTTTTTCACATAATACCTATGAGGTTCTTCTTTTAAAAAAATGTGAAACATTCGATTGTCAACTTTCAATTGTTTATTTTTTTCAGCTTAGTCGTAAAAGATGAATGCTTCAAAAATCTGAGTGATTTTTGAATACCTACAAGTTCCGACGCGGAACCAACGCGGTAGAAACGGCTCCCAATATCAACGCTGGGATTGAAGATAGGATTGCTAATGAAACTAACTATGCGTTTTTGACTAAATAAAAAATCGTGATAAAAAAATCTTCCCAGGAGGCAGTACAAAATGCTTTCACACAGCTCATCGAATCTAGATCGCCAGAGTTCTATCGTAAAGGCATAATGAACTGCCGTTTAGAGATAGATAATCAATGCATTGCTGCCGTCTGTACGGTAAATATTTTGATTAAATAATATGTTACATCTTAGAAAAAAACGAGTTTCAATTTTTCAGTACAAATCGGCAATTTTTCGGCTCTTGATAGGCTGATTTCTTTGCAAAGTACTTGTGATTTTGTAATCATAATATCATATTCGTATCGTATTGTTTAAAAGCTCGGGTGGCTGTATAGACACCGCAACTAGATTTAAAGTTACGGTTAAAGGTATATAAAGGAGGCAGAATATCCTTCGCATTTCCTCCACCGTACCTTATATTTATCAGAGCAATACGCACAAAAACTGACTGCCGAAAAACTGACTCCCACTGCCGTCTCTGTAGCATATTATTGAAAGCAGCAACACAGTATTTAAAAATAAACTCTAATAAGGGTTACATGAATACTTGGCACTAATAGCAGAAATATCCAGAGGCTAATTAATTTTAATCATTTCAGGATTCAACTATGGAAGAGCTAGATTTATGCATGGAGAGATTATGGTGGTAATTTAGCTATACGTATCTACTATAGCTCATAACGGCTTAACAAACATATTGAATCGTAAACCGAAAAATTACTCGCCTGAATTAACGGATCAAAGTTGCTAGCAACCATTAAATAGAATGGAACATTAATGCTATGAGATTAGATCTCAAATTCCGTTAACTGAAGTTGGCACGACAAGGTTTATCAAATATGCAGGTCTGCGCTACTAGCGTCGTGTCTCAATCTGAAACATCCTTAATAAATGAGTTTGAATATTGCCTTAGTCCGGAATTTTTCTAGACCACTGAAATGAACTGTTTGTATTTCGTAAAAACTTTTATGATGGTTTGATGCTTATTAACCTATTATTTTTGGGAATTATGAAATTTATTATTTTTATATTTAAAAAGATGATATTCTTCTCTTCTGATGTTTGTATGAACAATTTACTTGTTCGCCAAGGCAATTGATTTACACTCAAAGCATTCCACTTACAGATTCAAAATAACCTTAAACCTATTGGTAGATTCCCGAGGTTTTGGTTATTCAGATAGTAGTAATTATTTAACCGATGATCTAACAAATACAAGGGTTAAAAGAGAATAATTTGTTAAAGAAAATACGTTTAATATTGCATTTTGACTTAGTCTCGATTCTACGAACTTATTTACCTTGCTCTTAAGCTCACAACACAACCCGAACAAAAGCTATGATTATCCCGACTAAATCAGATACTAACGAGCATCCTGTTCAATATCTTGTTTTTTTCACTCATTGATACATCTGCAAAATCATAGATCGGCGTCAGTAAAAAGTTATCAACCGTTTTTATCTACCCTTTGAAAGACCTCTATTTAACATTTGCATATTTAGCTCAAAAATAAAATCTGTAAAGTTATTAGGCGCCGCTTTTTGCCATATAAATTGAGTCTTGGAAGATTTCAAATGTCAACATTTAGGTTTCAAATAATCAATCATTTTTTTACAAGTTTTAATTTTTTAAATTTTTCATAATAAGCTGTTACAGAAACGCTAGTTTATTTTTCCAGTAATTTCCAAAGGTAACAATTTTACTTAAAGTTTAAATTTTACAAGGGATAAAACCTATGTTTTCCAGCAAAATTGCTATTTATAGATTTCATCCTTTTTAAAAATTGACCCCCTTCCGAAGAAAAAAAAAACAAAAAATGTGAATATTGTAAACCCCTTAGGCATTTTTATCTTTTTTCAGTTTTTGGGAGCTTAATACTCCATTAAATTTTCATATTTTGTGCGGTTTTTGTTTTTTAATAGAGTGACAGCGCTAGGAAAATTGAATTAAACCCCTCGGTCGATATTCTAAGCAATGCTCTCCAAAAGTCAGTCCTTGATAAAATTTTTGTTTAAAATAATCAAAAATTTTAATGGGCAATTATATTATCAATGGGTACTTTCCAATTATTTCTTTAACTTTCTAGATTTGTCTAGGGTTTTAACATCAAAATTGCTTCATTCTTGTGTAAATTTGAGACAAGAGACGGCAAAATTTTAATGGGTTTTAAATTCTTTTAAAATTTAAAATAAAACATATTAACTTCTTAACTTTAAACACCTTTTAATACATAAGAAAAATTAAATTAAATACAGTAAATACCTTAACCAGTATTTACGTATCCAAATACTGGAAACCCTGTACACCGGTTTTTACCCCGGGAAAATCCATACAGCGCTCCAATTGTCACTTTTATCATATTCCACTAAAAACCCTAACGATGTAGGTAACCCCCAAACGAGCACTTTTTTCCGCGTATATCATTCTAAACTATTCGTTGATATAATAAAAAATTTTCAGTAAAAAAACTTAAGCAGTTATTATGCTATTTGGATTTATCATACGTTTCGTATAAAAATGGCGTTTCACACTTAAAAAGTTTTCAAATTTCTAACTTTGGTCCCTTTTAAAGGGGACTTCTTCTAATGTAAGGCTGGTTTTTTGGTTACAGGAAAATATTTGGGAAAAAAGCAATTTTAATTGTCTAAAATTTTCAAATTTAAAGGGCCCGATGGCGATCACAGTTACATTTTCATTTCTTTTCCCAATTGGCAAAATTTACGGTCAGCTCCCCGGAAAAAAATATCATGGAATTTTTTTGCAAAGGTTGTTAATAAAAGCTTCATTCCTCAAAAGGGACGAAAAATAATTTTGTCATTAATGTCGAGCCCCAAAAGAATCTGCGGACACGCCGCAAACAATAGTAAAAGACTGGCTTCGAGAAATGGGGACTACCCCTTTTTATAGACATGTCAATATTTCCCCTCGAACGCTTTTAGAGTCCGTTAATTGATTAAAAAAACAGACGAAATTTATTTTCGCAGCTGTTTAGATGATATAAAACTATATTAGTATTGTGGTAAATGATATGTCTAAATCGTTCACAAAGGGTTTTTAGATTCGCTATTACGTGCGGAAATATGTAAGTATCTATTCCTTTTTTAAAAATAAGTCCCTCTTTATGGAATGTAAATAACAACAGACACACTTTTGAAGAAATCTATTTAATGAAAAAAAAATAAAAAGGGTATCTTTTTAGTTTTTTTTTAAAAAACAAAAAATGGCAGAATGGTTTCTAGAAATTTCGAATAGATAATTTATCAGTCACATTTTTTTAAAGAAAATATGAGTAAAAAACTGTAAACAGTTTATGAGTGAACGTGCTCATTATACATATTATCATTTAAACGTATGAACTGACAGCAGCGTCCTGTTGCGAGCTATTGTTCCGGCTGCGATAACAAAACAACATCGGAACATCGTCCGTGTTACTTACACCATGACAGTTAACAAAGCTAGATGATTGTTTTTAACTTAAACAAAAACGTATGCAAATTAGATAAATGAATCCAGATTTTATTACATCGTGAGTTAAACCATAAATAACAATTATCTAACAACATTATATCAACGTGTAATAACGTCTCAAGATGTCTTTATGTAAAAAAAGAGTTGGTTTGATGTCTAACACATGAATTAATCATTAACACACGATTTTCAGTACCGAGTTGGAGTCTGAATAAATATCTACATGTACACACCTATTCTCCTGAAGAGGAAGGTAGATATGTATTAAACGCCTACATTTTATTGCTTATATAATTAAATTCAAGGCCACTTACGTAACAGGGACCAAACCCTTTGCCGGAGCAGGGATCAACGGTCACTTTGGGAATCAATTGAAATTGTATAATGATGTATTACATCGAAAGGGAAAGTTAGTAACAAAAAGAAGGCAATACAATTTTGCATATCAGATATACCTAATTAGTGAGTAGAGCGTAAGTTATAACTCGAGCAGGTCAGGATCGCATTCCTGTAACTAAAAACTGACTATAGTCAGCTTATTACACTAACGTATTTGAACAATAATGTGACTGGATGTTCATGGATATTTACTTACTGTTTATTTCAAATAAAACGTTACTTATTCGTTGTGTAAGTAAAATCATATGATAATAATGATATCATTTCTAAACTGTAATGTTGAGGCATAGTGAAATTACAGTTCTTTACAGTTATTACATCATTAACTCATATAACTTTCTAAAGAAATTTCTACTCAACTAAGCTCGACAATAATAATAATATAATATAAAAACAGAAATTGAAAACGTATACTTTCCATAAAACAAGTTTAAAAATTTCACTTTAAGTAATTTAAAAGGCGAGTAATTATGGCCATGGCATCTGAAACCGGCACCGTGTGTACACATCGAGCCTCGAGGCCCGATGACCAATAATCGCGACATGCATTCTATATCCCAAATATGCGTACGAGCCGCCGGAAGCAGGTGCCACGTACGCCACCTTGCCCTGAGGCGAATACCAAAAGACGATGGAACAATGACCTGTCTGGACAGTTACTTATAATAATTAGTACTTTTTTGGCATCGAAATATTAAAGGGCTATCTATATAGAGTAACCAATCCGTTATTAATACAGTTAAGGTTTTAGTTCACAATCATTTTGAACTTTTGCATATAACCTACTTACTTATTATTATTTAACACATTTATTTAACATATTTATTCACTAATTCAACAGTTATCAACGACAACTTTGGCTCAGATGTCGTGACCATACTTAATTGTTTACTGTAAACTGTGTTTATGTACGTAAACTTCAACATAGGTTGCATGTATGTAAATGAAATTTTAAATGAATTTATAGCGGAAATGGAGCAGATCGGAGTTACAGAGCCTTACTTACATACATACTTGGTATCATTAATTGTTTAGGAAAAGGGTGTCATGTTACACAAATGGAGGATTACCAAGAGAAGTGATCATGCCTGGCGAGCCCCGACCCAACGGTTGATGTTGGGAAGTTTATCACCACTTGTCCAGCGGACATGTAGATATCGCCTGCGATGTCTCCCCCGTCGTACCAGACACGTAAAAAAACTCATGTCGGCCGATAAGTTTGTGACAAGGGCGCAAGTTAATGAGAACGAGGCACCCGTGTAAATATCGGCGATGGCTCGAGCATACGCGCAACTGTTCATGCCTACTCGTGTAAGCTCGAAGTTACGCGGCGTATAACTGTATTTCTTATAATAACAATACAGTTAATTGGGTTGAAAGTGCAGGCCGGCAGCTTCTTGATAAATATTTGACATATTTACCGTACGAAAGTGTTGTTACATGAATATTTATTTGCTTCCAATACAGGGGTTAATGGATTGAAAAAATCCACCCTTTAAAATTAAATTTAATTTTTCGATTTTTCAAAGGTAAACACTGTGAAGAAAATAAACAAAAAAAGGAAAAGAAATTTTTTAAATTTATTTTTTTGGAGTAACTAAGATCAGGAGTTAGTAAAAATTTTGGATTTTAAAAGCCTAATTATAATTTTTTAATTATTTACAAAATATATAACGAATAGCAGGCATTTCGATTTTTCAAAAGCACAAAATTAGTAATCAAAACCCAACCAAAACACATAAAACAGCCTTTAAAGTCCACGGTGGACTTAGGCCTTCCCTTAGAAAGGGGGTTTTTGGCCCTACACTATGGGGGTGTCAATTTTTCCCTCTACTGCAGTGCTGTTGTCCTGCGGAGTTCCCTCCCTTATTCCCCTTTTTACGCCCCCAAACGGGACAAAAGGGGGTGGTGATACTGTTTTCCCTTAAATTCTTTCACACATGGGACAAGGGTTTAAAATATAATTGGGGAAAACAAGAATTGTCACTTTCGAATCTCGTCTAATTAAACCCCCCAAAGTTTTATGAAAAAAATTGTCTAAACCCTTTTTTCCCTTAAAGAGCTTGGCAGTTTTTTTAGCCCCAAATTAAAATTTAAAGGCCCCGATTTGGGGAAACCCTAGCAAAAAAACTTGGGGGGGGGGAATGAGTACTAATAGATCGGTCTTAAAGGGGACTTGTCTTGAATAATTTTCCCCAAAAGCTTTTAAGAAAAACATTAAATCCATTCTTTTTTGAAACAAATTTAATGAATAAAAACAGAACGGACTAATGTTTATTTAAAAACTGTAATTTTTAATTACCCCTAAAAAAATTTTAACAAAATTTAACGGAGGAACCCATTTAACCACACGTGGGCAACGTCTAAAAAGTTTCCCAAAGAAAACCCGGGCATCCATTTTTTAAAAAATATTAAACCCGTATAAAATTTAATAAAAATGATTGATTTAGTGATGGTATTTGGGACCTAATATGATGTAAGATTTTTTTCTCGGGGCCCCACGTCGAAAAATTTTTAAAAATTTTCCGTGTTAATTAAAAAAACTTTTTTGGAAAAAATATTATTTGTTACGTTTATTTTAAAAAAAAAAAAAATTTGGCTTTAATAAAAACCTTAATAAAAAAAATTTTTTTATCTAATGCGAAAAATTTTTTAACCCCTTTGCCCATATTTTGGAATAGGTTTTAGGGTGGGAATCTAATTAAGAAAATATATTTTTACAATTCCCAAACCAAAATTTAAAAACAGAAAAATTTACAATTTTCCCTTTTTTTCCCTAAAAAAAAAAAAAAAATTTTCGCAAAAATTTTTTCCTTAGAACCCTTTTTTGCGCCCTTTTTCCATAATTTCCAATAATATAATGCACATAAAATTTAAAATCAGGCACAGTTTTAAAAGGCGTAAAAAAGAATGAAAACATCCCAAAACCCTTAAAAGTTGTCTTTTATAACTGAGTCAGACCCCAAATTAAAACAAAATAAAAGCTCAGAGGGAAAACCCCCCGGTGATCCCACTCGTGTGTTTTTAAAGGGAAAAAGGGTCACGAATGTAAAAAAAATTTTAAAATTTTAATAACGCGCCAAAAAACGTTAGCGTTGTTTGCAAAGTAAAAATTTTTGGAGCTGAGATTTCGTAAACCCATTCAGGAAATTACTTTCTTTATTATATTTTAGATTTGTAAAATCTTATCTTTACAATTTTGGGAATTTGGCGCCCCATCCCCAAAATTTTTCAAAAATCTGTTTTAATTTTTAAATGCATAAAATTTATAACTTTAAGTTTTATAAGTAATGATATTCCAACCCTTTGATAGGGCAAAAATCCATAAGCTACGATGACTCTTTAACACGAAGTGCTTTTTTAAAATTTCATTTCTTTTCAAATGATTTTTCTCCCCCCTTTTTTACTTCTAAACCTGGCTTTAAAAAGAGCGTAATGATAGGGGTTTAAGAGTAAATTTTAATTGTCATTGCATGGATAATTTTTTAAAAAAAAATTTGGGAAAATTTGCATTGTTGTTAAAAAATTTTTTATTAAATTTAATTTTTTTGCAGCAAAGAAAAAGGAAATTTTAAATACATTTGTCTTCATTCTTTTTAGTAAGTAGATAAAAAATAAAATTTTAATTTTAAAAAAACTTTTCCACTTGGATTAATAAATTTAATGAAAAAACCCACGGGGTGGTATAAAAAGAACAACTATTTTTGAAAAGTCTTGTTTTTAATAAATCAAAACTAGCAACCCCGGGGCGCAAAATTTATAAATTACTGGGGCTTTTGTACCTTAAATTTTATTTTCATTTATGCGGAAAATTTCAGACTTTAATGGTATGGGGGTTTAAGATCAACAACAAAAACTTGCTGAAAAGATGAGGGTGTGATGTGTGATATTGGAAAAAATCGCCTAATTACATTTTCAGGTAAGGGTAAAAAAATTTTTTAAAACTAGTGCCCGACCGAATTTTCCCCCCGGTTTGGGTTTTTCGGTTTCGGTCGAGCCCCCGGCAAAAAAAAACGAGTTTCGGTTATTTTTCTTTTTGGGCAGAAAACCTTTGCCGAAAACAAACCGACCGAAACCGAAACTGCTTTCGGGATTTTCCCCCCGTGCTTTTGCTCGTGGTTTTCGGCGGGTAAATGGACATCCAACCCGACGATGACATTGGCCGCTTTCCACGTGGGTAATCATGTCGCCCCCTTTTTTGTTTGCGGGTTGTTTTGTTTGTTGTGAGTTTTGTGTGATATGTTTGTTTTCGGGGGTTTTATCAGGGATATAATAAAAGGGAGTCCCTCAAAAAAGAAATTTAATAAAAAAAAGGTGTACCTAGATTATGGGAAAATTTCAATTTTCCCTTTAAAAAAATTAAATCATTATTTTAAATTTTAAGTCCCATCTCCCTATAACTTTTGGGGATTTTGGGGTTTAAAAAACTTTAAATAAATAAGTTTAAAGCTCCCTATGGATTTAAAAAAAAAAAATTTAAAACTAAAGATTAAATAATTTTCTTTTTTTTCTCTGAAAACATGACCCTTATAAGAAATTTTCGGTTTGGGTTTGGGTTTTTGGGGCCGAAACTGGCCCGTTCCCGAAATTGGGTTTCGGTTTGGGTTTCGGTCGGACATATTTAAAAAACAAATAGTAAAAGGAATATCGGGGAAAAAAATACTCTTGAAAAGAAACTTCCCCACGGTTGTTGAACAACACCCTTTATTAGTCCAGTACTGGATATGGGGCCTATTTTAGGGAAGAGGTTTTTTTTAGTTTTTTTAAAAAATCGTAAAAATTTAAGCTTTACTTGGGTTACAAATAGCAATTAGCCATAGGATATTTTGGGGTGAAAAAAGGGGTTGGGTTCCCAAATTAAATAAAAATTTTTTACACATCAATATACAGTGATATTGGCATTTTAAAAAAACAAACAAAAATTTCCTATTTCATTTTCTCTATTTATAAATTCTCTTTAAAATTTTTAACTTACGTTTGAATTTTTTATTTGGGGATGAAAACGAAGTTCCCAATTTTTTTTTCGTCTTTTATTAATTTTCGCTTTTTTAATCTAAAAAAATTTAGGTACAGAGGAATGTATTATAAAAGTTTTGGAAAATTTCCCTTTTTAAAAAGGGTTTTTTTTAAATTTTAAACAAAAATTCAAAAAAAACCCCAAGCCCCCCAAAAGAACCTTTTTTCAAAATTCCCAAATTTTGGAACCTACAAAATTTAAATAAATTCCCAAAAAGGGTTGCTTATTTGGGTTTTGGAATTTTTTTTAGTTTTACACCGCCCTATAAAAATTAAAACCAATTGTATGAATTTTTCCCAAAAACACGCAAATCGCCCCCTAATGAAAAGATTTAATTTGTAAGAATTTTTTTTCTTTTATCAAAAGCTTGAAAAAAGCGATATAGGGAAATAACGAAAGGGTGTTTAGTTTTATTTTTTTTTTAATTCCCGAATTGGGAAATATATTTGGGCGCGCGGGGATTTTAAAAACATACATCCATGAAACGAACAAAAAGGACCCCCCAGACTCAAAACCCAAAAAAAATTTATGGATAAACAAAGTGTCGCCCCAAAGGGATCGAACCCACAAAACTCAGCTTAGTACTAAGCGGGCCGGGCCGCCCCGCCTAAGAGATTTAAAATTATGTTTAGGGATTTAAGGGCCTTTTCCACGATAAGTAAAAGGGTTTTGAATTGTCTTAAGTTCGAAAAAAGGTCTTTCCCCGCCAGGGTAAAAAGTTTTAAAAAAGAAGAGTTAGTAAAAAAATTTTTCGGAAAATTTTTAAAAAAATTGTTTTTTTTTTATTTGGATATGTTGTTTCTAAATTTCAACTTTGAAACCCTTTTATATCTTTGCTGCTTCGCCCCCCCCAATTTTGGGAAAAATGGCCCCCTAAAAACATTTTTACGACTTTCTCCTTTCTGAAAAATTTTATGACAAAAAATGTTAGTACAAAATCAAACTTGCGTTTTTAGCGTACGAGTGCCCCCCCCCATAGGGTTTAAAAAACTAGATTCAGCTTAAAAACATTTAAAGGCAGGAATAAAAAACCCCTTTTAAGGGGTTATTATCTATAAACCCCGGTTTGTTTTTTTCGATTTTTTACAAAAAAAAATTCAACTTTTGCTTTTTGGGGGTTTCCCAAGGTTCCCAAAAATGGTAACTGGGGAAAGGTATAAGGGAATGATATTCCCCTCCCCCCCAAACCTTTCCCCTCCCTACAAAAATTTTGCGGGCGCTGAAATTTTTGGGTCTTAGTCATCAGTATCCCTTACGTTTAATAAACTTTTACAGTGTCGTTCGCTTATTAAAACCAAAAGCGTTAATGAAGAAAAATTTTTTTTATCCATTATCCTTTCCCAAGAAAATAAAAGTTAAAATTTGGTACAAAAATTTAGAAGTTTTTTTTAAAATTTCGTATTTAAAATTTTTGGTTTACTTAGTCAATTAGTTATGGGTCCCAGCAATAAAAGTTCAGCTTTTTTTGAACACGAAAATTTGCTCCCCCGGCATTTTTTTAAATTTTCATTTTATTTTTCCCCGTTTGGGCCCAAAACCAAAACAAAAAACGTAAAGTAGAACAATAAAAAAGTCAGACATCACGAAAAAATGGTTTTCAAAATTTAAAATTTGAGAAAACTTGACAGGTTTAAGAAACCCGGAAAAAGAAAACTATTTGCGTAATTTTTACGAGGAAATTTTGGGACGTGATTTTCCCCCTTAAAACCTAATTACGTGGGGTTTTTTAACGGTTATCAACGGTGTATCCTAACATTACTACGAAATGAAATACATTAAAGAGGGATAAAGTACAAAATGCCATTAATTAAGAAACGAGCTTTAAATTTTGGGGAAAATTGTTTTGCACAACTTGTAAGAGTTTGTTATCATCCCCACAGTTTCCCAAAATTCTGTTGTTCAAAAAACTCTCTAAAAAAAACCCTAAAAAATCACAAAAAAAAAATTTTTGTCAAATTTTTACGTTTTAAAAAATAGGAAATTTTTTTTTTTTTGCAAAAAACAAAATTTTTTTTTTTGGGGTTTTTTAGTTTAGTTTAGTTTAGATTTTTTTCGAAAAAACAGGAATTAGCAGAGTGTGGTAAATTCTTTTTTAAATATATAATCAAAAAAAAAAAAATTTAAAAAATTACTAGTACGGTTTAAATATACAACTGAGGTGAAAAACCCGGACAGAAAAATTTATTCCTCAGATTTAAAAGCTTATTTTTAGATAAAAGTATTGAATTTTAAAAAAAACCCCAAAAATTACGCAAAATGGGAACAAATTTTTATCTAAGTTTATTAAAAATTTAAAAAAAAAAAAAGGGCCCCTTATTTTAAATGTTTAATAAAATTTAAAATAACGTCTTTACATTTATGTCGGTAAGATATATTTAAATATGAAGAATTTCCCGTTAATTTTATTACAAACAAAAACACATTAAAAAAAAAAATTATTGGGCTATTACACAAAAATTTTTAAGAACGAAATCAACAAGTTTAAAAAAAAAAAATAAACAATATTTGTAATTGTTTACCCTTTGAGGACCTGCCTTTAGTTTTTTCCTTTCCCAAAAAGGTTTTAAAAACAAATGGCAAAAAATAAAAAATTTTGAAAAGTAGTCAGGGAAAACCATTAACAAATGTTACCCTGTCCAAACTCCCCTTTAATTAAAAACCCCTTTCCGACTTCATATTTAATAAAACGTGAAACAGGCGAAGTACGGCGTTCCCGATTTGTTAGGTCAAGGCCCTAGCTAATAACTGTATTAAATGGGCTTTCCCCGTTGAAGCAGGGGTTGAACATGCGGGTACAGCGAAAATGTAGAAAAAAGAAAAATTTTTCCCAAGTAGATCAACTTTATTTTAATTTTGTTAAAATTTCTTTGGCCTTTAAAAAACTTTCGCTGAAGTCTTTCTTTATGGTAAAGGATCAATGCGTACCCCTAAAAACGGGAAATTTTTATGTTTTCGTTTTTACGAAAATTTTTTAGGTATAAGTAGAAAAGGGGAGAAAAACCACCCGTGGGGCCCTTAAAAGGGCCTAATTAAAAAAGTACCCAAAAAAGCACCCGAAATTTTTTCCCGGCAAGGCGGTAAAAAGGGAAACCCAGAGTCTTAATAAAACCTGTTCCCGGGGGCCTTTTTTAATTTAGGCGCAGTGTTTTTAGCCCCACCATGCATTTTTAGTCAGTCGATGAGACCCCCTTGCCCCCAAAGGGATAAACGGCTCCCCGCACAGACGATAGGGACAGGGTTGGTTTTTTGGTAGAAACATCAAGTAATATTACGTTTCTATTATTATTACAAGGGTTTAAATATGGTTAATAAAAGAAAGGAAAAAAACCCTTATTTAAAATTCAAAAAAATGGGGTTTTAATTTTCTTAAAAAAAAGCTAAATTCTTTCCGAAAAATTACAATTCTGCATGCGAAAAGGGAAATGGGTTGGGCGCCCCGGGAAAAAATCACCCATCTCCGATAAATTATACATAGAACATTCCTCGGAGAGCGTCAGGTTGAACAATAGCAAGTCAATAGGGGTTTGCTGCCAATAAGTCATTAAAAAAATTTCTTTTTTGTTGATTATATGGTTCAAAAAAAAGGGGTTTTAAAGAGCTTTTATACTTTTACAAAGGGGCCACAGTTATCCCAATTTTAAAATTTAAAATTAATTAAAATCAACAGGTGTGCTAAGGGGCCCTTTTTATTTTTTATTGCTTTAAAATAAAAATCAGGTGGGTTATACAAGCCATCCCTAATTTTTTTTTATTATTTATGCCTTTTTTACCGCGAGGGTAACATTTTAATTGTTTATATTTTCATAACGCTACAAAACGGTTGAGACCAACTTCAACAAAAAAGAAAATGGGTTTACCGGAATGTCTTTGGGGGGGGTTTGATTTTTAAAATTTGACAATACTGCACCGTGGGGTTTGTTGTATAGATTTACTTTTGAAAAATTAAAACAAGTTTTTAAAAAAAACCACATTCAAGGGGTTTCAAAATCCCCACAATAGCTTATTAAATTTTTTCCAAAAACGTACAAAAATTTAAAATTAAAAATCTTTATTAGATTATTAGAATATTAACGGATATTTTTACGGTCACGTGTGTAAAACTTTGCGACCCTAATAAGTTATCATTAGGGATTTTGGGACTAAAGCCCTTCCGTCAAATTTAAAAATGAGTAACAAAAAAATAGTACGAACTACTTTAGCGCCCTATTTAAAGTCAACGAAAAGTCCAACTGCACAGTAAGTATTAAAACCTTTTATCGCTCAATGAAAGTTCCCCGTCCCCAATTGGGCCTTTTTAGTTTAAATTCCCATTTTTAAAGGGCCTTTACCCCATGGGCGGACGGTAGTCATTTAGATCAGGTGGGCTTTATTTCGTGGGCCCCTAAAAAAAGATTTACCCTCACCCTCTTTTTCCCCCATCATCTCATCATCATCACAACAGCCTTTAAATAGTCTACTGTAGACTTTAAGCCTCTCCTTAGACAGGAATTTTAAGCCTACTTACTCGGGGCCAGCCCGGTTTTGGTATTTATATGGGTTTTTGGGCAAGTTTTGCCCTCTTTTTTCAGTTTCTGTTCCGTAGTTTGTCCCTTAATCCCGGGTCTTACGACAACCCCCGGGATTTGGGGGGTATTTTCAATGCCGGAGGTAATCCCTTTTGTGTTTTGGAAAACCATAAATCGTTTATTTTTCATGTTTGGAAAGGAAATAATTCTATTTTTTAAAAAAAACAGAAACAAATTTAAAGAATTAAAAATAATTTTAAATATAAATTTAAAAAAAAATATGGAAAAAAGCCTATCTCTTTTGAAAGCACCTAAATAGGTGATCTTTAAACCCCAAAGATGAGAGTCCACAGAAAAAGTGCAAAAAAAAACAAAAAAACGGGAAAATTTTAAAAACTGTAAATGCTAGTTTTATCCCGCATTGTTGAGGGCTTTTTAGTAAACCACTGGGCTTTAAAACCAAAAATCGGTATGGGGAAAATTGGCAAATTTTATATTCAAACGACTATTTAATTTTAAAATACCATCGTAAAACAAACATCATTAAGAATCAGTTCGAGACTGTTTAAGGAAAGCTTACTACGCGACCCTTTATAAAATATTTTGACTTTAAAAATTTTTTTCCCAAAAAAACCCTTTCGGGGTTTAAAACCAGCTGAAAAAGGGTTTCCAAAAACCCTTTTTTTTGGGGTACCAAAATCTTGAAAATTTTCTGAAAATTTGGGTTTTTTCCCAGTCGAAATTTTAAACGACTCAAGAATGACAGCTTTTAGACGGGCAAGACTACTACTAAAGCAAAAATACCCTAATTTTAGAGAGGAACTTTTCCCAAAAAAGTAGGTAGTTCATTTTAAATGGTTTTAAAATTCGATCTTTTACTTTGTATTTTTTACACTTATTTAAAACAAAGTCTGGAAATAAGCTCAAAGAAGGAGAGAGGGGGAAAAAGACTTGCTAACTATGGGTGGGGCCCCGTAACGACCCTATCCTTTGATGCCGGTTAGGGGTGTTTTTTAGAACTTTAGTAACAGTGAGCGCTTTACGGTTTGACAAATTTTAAAAACCTAGTTCTGTAAGCAATTAGTGAAATTGTTTCATGACAAAAATTTGTTTTATTTAAAAACATTTAATAGCAACCCAAAACAACGATAAAAATTTAAAACCCCGAAGTATCAACAAAAACCCCAAAAAATAACGAAAAACTTCAAAACTGCTAATTTTTAGAAGAGAAAAAAATTTAAAAACCCCTTTTTTCCATAGTTAAAAATTTCTTTAAACAATAAAAATTATTTAAAAATTTTTTTGATAAAGGGAAAAGGGTCCCGATCCAATAAACAGTAGTTAAAAGCGAAAGGGGAAAAAAAAACAAAAGAATAAACAAACACAAAACCTTTTTTCGTTTGGTTTCAAAAGGTACCAAAAAGTGGGGCGATGGAAATAATAGGAAAAAGTTTAAACGGCAAATGGAAGAGTGTTGGGAAATTTCGGAAATAAAGTGACGGACGCTCATTTTTTACTGGTAAGTAGGTCGAAATTAATAATATTGGGCCCAAAAAAATATTGTGGAAAATAATAGAAAAAAGGGTCGTTTTTTTATTTTTGATAAAATATTTGGGAATGTCAATTTTGGACGGTTTTCTTCTAACAAAATTTTTCTATTAAGCTGGGAAAAATTTTCTGGATAATTTTCTTTGGTTTCTTTTTAAAAATTGGGAAAAAGTCATAAAAATTGAAAGGGGGGTTCCCCTTGAATCTCCCGTTATATTTTCCAAAATTTTTTTTTAAGAGTTGAAGTAACAGCTACGGCCCCCTACCTAATAACTAGTTTTTCCCCAAATGAAAAAATTTCAGTTCGGTGTGCACTGGGTGACGTTTGGACCCGCGTGCTTTTTTTTAATCCATTTTTTGAAAAAATGTGTGCTTTTTGGGGTATTTTTCTATAATAGTTGCAACAATGGTTCAAGTAAATGGGGTCGGTTAGGGCCAAACCCCAAAAGGTTTTTTAAAAAAATCCACGCATGGGTCTCCCGAAGACAAAATTTTCAAGGGGGTGAACTTTCCCCCCTTGCAAACAATTTTCTAAACCCTTTGCTATTGAAATCTTTGAAACTTACGGTTATAATAGCTATCAAAAGGGGGGCTCGACGATTTAAAACATTCAAAGTTTCCCCAAAAAAAAAACCTTTTCAGGGTAAAAAAGAAAAAGAAAAAAAAAATAAAAAGATTTAAAGGTTTAAAAAAGTTTACAAAAACAGTGGCAATAGTAAATGTACTGAAAGGGAACGGGCGAAAAATATGTAAACCTCTTTTTTTTCCCGAAACATAAAACATTTTTTTTGCAACAAAAATTTCCTTTTCTGGTTTTATTAATTTTATATTCTAGGTGCCCAGTAAAAATATAAAATGTTTGAGATACGGCACGGCTGAAATTCCCAAATATATGGGGCCCTCCAAAGGGGGAGCGTTATTTCTCGTATTTTACCCACACAGGTTATACTTTTCGTGGGAAATTTAGTTTTTCATTTTGTGGACCTGAAGTATAAAGTACCAGAAAGTAATTAGGAAGGGCTATACGATACTGTATTCCCATTTTATTTTTAAGCAAGTTTGATTTACAACCCCAAAGATTTTATTCAAAGGGTTTTTCAGAGGAAATCCTTTAAAACCACCGGGTATTGGTATTGGGGTTTTGGGCTTTGGTTTAGGGATTTAGGAAAAGAGGGTCCTTTTTGGTCGAGGGAATGGTGGGTAGGGGAGCCAGCCAAGCTCCTTCCCGAAGCGCAGAAGCCTCCTTTGGGGCCCTTCACAGGCCCTAGGAGCGGGTTTTTTATAAAGGGAAAGATACTTGCCCCTTTGGGCCCCACTCCCCGCATTCCCGGACTAGTGGACGGCCCTTTCTTCAGCTTCCCGACATCCCCCGCACAGGGGATTTTTCCGTGCAATTTATTTTGAATAGTTGTGGTTTTAGGGGTAGATGTCCCGTAAAAGTTCCGAAAAACCGTTGATTTTTTGGTCTGCTAAGACTGATTTAGTTGCAGGGGATCGTGGGTTACTTGATTCAAGCACCAAATTTGGGCGGGCTGAGCGGGTGAGTTTTTCCACCCCCGGTTTTGGGGGCCCCAGGCCGTTTCCTGACCCAGATTTGTTTTTTGGGTTTAAAAGATTATGGGCAAAAGGGGGTTGGGCCAGAGGTTGGGGTTTCCCAGCCCCTCCTGCCCCAAAAACTTCGGGGATTTGTTCCCGTGTAAGTTTTCGGGGCCCCTTTTAAACCCTTGGAAAAATTACCCCATTGAATATAGCCCAGCTGGGTTTCCCGTGCTGGTGGCATTCGAAGACAATACCAAAAGGCATTGTGTTGCCCTTTTCCCAAAGCCTTTTTAAAACCCGGGATGCTTTTCGGATATTTTTCGGAATTTAGTCCAAAAACCCCTTGACATGGGGGGTTGTGGCCCGGTAAGTTTTGGCCACACATTTCCCCTTGAAATATGGAAAAGTGTTTGGCCCAACGCAAAGGGGTTTTATGTTTTTTGGGCTTTCGAGGAAAAATCCGGCTCCCGTTCCCGATAGTCTTGGAACCGTCCGTGAAATTCGGACTTCGCAAGCCGGATTTATTCGGTAAATTTCCGTATTTGGGTTTTAGTATCTTCTTGTGAAGATATGGTTTTTTTTTGGGATTTTAATTTGCATGGCGCGCTATTTAGTGGTTCCCTATTTCCCCCCAATTTATCCCAAAAATTTAGAGTGCGATTTCCCCCCTTTGTTTCCTAAACCAGGTTTTTTAGTCTACTGATCGCCATTTTGGGGGCCCCTGCTGTATGAAAAGATCCAGGGGTGGCAGCCCAAAAAGCCCCCTCCAGTGCGGCAGAGGCGTTGTGCGCATACAGCCAGTTTACCGCGGGGGCATGGGAGCGCGGGGAAATTTCTTGCAGTTTGTTTTTTGACCCCTGCTTAGCTTGTTCTCTTTCCACCAGAAACAGCAAACCCCAAAAAATTTTGGTTTTTGGGGCTGTTGGTATAGCCCTAAAGTATTTTTGGTTTATGTCCCCAGCTTTTGCCCCGGGAAAACCCCTGCATTGGCGAAAAAATGAAAGGGTTTATTCAGTTTTTCAAAATTTTTGAGGTGCTTTTTTCCAAAAAGGAGTTTACGTCCAGGATTAAATCCTTTTGGTATTTGAAACCCCTTTTGGGAAGAGTAAGTTGTGTTTTCCCAAAAGCTGGGAAGTCGAGGCCCCCGGTGGGGTTTGTTTGGAAAAAAGATCATCCTTTTTTTGGATGGGGTTTACTGCAGGTTGTTGCTCGCACCATTTTCCAAAGATCTTCAGTGCAAGTTCATTGATGAAGTAATGGTTTTCAAAAGGAGCAGATGGAGAATAGAAAAATCGTCGCAAAGCCCATTTTGGGGGAACTTGGTCATTTAAATTGTGTGAGAGCTAAACCACAAAAAATTTCCATAGAAGGGGGGGGAGTACACCGCCCCCGGGGGGGAGCCTCTAGCAACCCCTCCTTAGTCAATTCGCTCACGTGAATTGTTTTAGCTCTAATTTTTTGAGGGAGCTGTCGATTCCCCCCTGAGATTTTTGGAATCAAAACCAAGGCCCAGACAGAGCTTGGCAATGCTGGTGAAGTTTTTTTTTGCAAAGGTCCCTCCCATAGGGTAAAGGTGGCAGTGTTTACCTTTTTTGGGTTTAGATTGTTCTATGTAGAAACAAAAAGATGTAGGGGGGATTCTGTTGATTTCCCCCGAGTATGCGGTTGATTTTGGGGTTTGAGGGTGAAGACAACGCAGTTTCCCTGATTTTCCCCATCATTTTGCCTTCCAAAAACCCCTGTCGTTATCTTCGAACATAAAAAACAAAAAACTCCCCAAATATTTTAAAAGTTTTTCTTTTACTTCGTCAAAAAAAATTATGTTTAAAAATATTTGTTTTTTTAATGCGCTTTAAATTTAAATTAAAAAACCTCCCACCTCACACACACGGGTGGGCTGAAACCCCAAAATAGGGAGTGCCTGTTTCTGGTTTGGGAAAACAGATGTTTATTTAAAAAATAATTTGTATTTCTAAATAAAACATATTATAGGGTAACTTTTACCCCAGGGCAAAAAAAAAACGATCTTTCTCAAACACCCCAAATTTTCTGAACGAACGACCCCCGGCCCCTTTGCAGTGAGCGTCAATAACCCCTTTAAAACCCACAGGCCCCCCATTTTAAAAAAAAAAATTTTGGCCCTACCGGGCTTATACCCTTTCAGTTACATGTACATTTCGACAAAATGTAATGTAACATTTCAAAATTTCGGATAAAAAAAAATTTCCCTTTTCCTTTTTTGAACCAAATTTAATTTTACAAACCCCAAAGATAAAGGCATTTTTTTACTCACTCTATTTGCCCCTGAAAAATGTTCCATGCCGCCCAAACGGAGACGGTACAAAACAAACATGCAGTGTTAATACGGCGTAACCGGCGTGTTGGGGGCAAATAATTGGTACTTTCATCCCAAATTTTGGGATTACCCCGTCAAAATTTTTTAATTAAATTTTTTTAGAAAATGAATGTTGATTTTAAAATGAAACGGGGCCCGGGGGTTTTTTGAGTTTTAAGAACCGTATTTAAATTTTTAATAAAATCTGATGTTTTTTAAAAAGGGTTTTTTTCTGCGGGAAATTTGGGAGACTGATCAGTATTGGAGATGAAAGTATTTTTACAGGGAAAATGGCCTGTTTAGAGGAAAAAAATCGCAAAAAAAACGAAAGAAAAAACTACACCAAAAACCAAAAAAGACTTGTCGGAGATGGGGTGTTTGAACGATAAAATAAAAAACCCCTTAATAGACAGCTCAATTTTAGTAGTAGTAGTAAGTAAAATACCGGTTTTTGACTTTTTGAAATAGCGTCGTTATCGCCCTTTTGGGGCCCTTTCCCCAGGGGGTTTGGGAAAAGGGGAGGCTCCCGGGAAAATTTCACCCCCCCCACTCGATGAAAAAATTACGGAAAAATTGTTCAATACCGGGCCCAAAAATGGTGCCCAAGCATTGGTTCCCGTAAAATTTTTCTTAAATTTAGTTGATTTGTATATTCGAACCCACCCCAGGCAGGCAGAAAATATTTTAAGGTTGTATTTAAAAACCCTTTCGGTGAGAAGGCTAAAGTGCAACATCCCCTTCCCCTTAATAACCCTCAATACTTCTGTCAGAAGATCCAATGGACTTGGGGGGCAGCGCAAAATTTAAAAAATATTTTTAAGAAATGAGGGATTTTTAAAAAAATAACTAATTTATAAAATCATATAAAAAGAGCGTTTAAAGGTATTTTTTAAAAATTGATTTTGAAAAATGGTCAGAAAAATGGGAAACAGAATTTTTGCATGATTAAAACACATCCTAACTAGCCCTAAATATCCAAGGCACGATTTTGGGAAAAGTTTGATTTGTATTAGGGTGTCAAACAAATCGAAAGAGATTTCATTTGACTCTTCACAAAAACCCCGCGTTGCTAATCAGTAGGGTGGGGACGAAAAATGAAAGCAATTTGCATAATTACGCCAATGGAGACTGCGTTTTTTAAAATTACCTGCAGAAAAAACTAAAGATGAAGAAGTAATTCACTATGAAAGGAAAAAAATTTCTCTCGAGGCACTATTGCCCATTTACCATTTGTTCCCTTAATAAAATTACTAAAAATGGCAAGTACCCAAAATTGGAATAACATTTTTTCCCTTAAATTTGGGGGAAAACAAAAAGACCGCGAATAATTATTTTTAAAAAAAAATTAGGGGGTTATAGATATGAATGGGGGTAACCCTTTGATAGTTTAAAAAACATCGTACCAGATAAAAAACAAATTTTTTATATTATTTGACACATAATTACACGGCCAATTAAAAAGTTTTTTTTTTAAAAAACATTTTATTGCCCGGGGACAAAAGATCACGAATGGTTTCCCTTGGGCCCTTTCCCTTCATTAAACACGAAGAGTACAAAGAAATTAAAACAAAAAAAATTACAATGATAGATCAAAAATACCTGTTCCATATCAGCCCAACCATGGCCGTTGTAGTGGCATATTATTGTAATCTCATAGAAGTGACAATAATGTTTTCTAAATACAGATCAACAAGTAAAGGGGTATATTTGCAACAAATAAAGTGTAAAAAGATTCGTTGAATAGCCGTTAGTGTCTAAACTAAATGAAGAAACAACTAAATATTTAAAACATTTCGTAAGCAACATACTACTACCTCACTTGAAGACTCGACTCCTAAAGATGGACTTTCTTCTTAAATTCATTTCCGGAATGAATAGGAAAATTTGTGCGTTGGTAGATCGAATTCCATCCACGTTTTATAGGGGGTTTATAATATAAATTCTACTTTGTTTGTATCGTTTTAAGATCCATTTCCAATGCTCATTCTCATATACACAAATATGAGTGAACCCCCAAAGGAAATCAAATTTTTAGTTCACTTTTCTACTCTAACATATTATAAAAATGCTTATATTGGGTCCCTGTGGGGACACCGTCTATCGTAATGATTGTTAATTATTTTTTTATATATACATATATTAATTACGTATGGCACGGGGTTTTCATTGAAATGAAATTTAGATGAAGTATTTCGCTTACTCGAAATCCTACGAGTTTTATAAAACTAACTGTACCTGTCACGCTTCGCTGTAGCATATTGTGATTGCATTGATAAGAAATAAGAACAAAACTGAAGCAAAAAAATATTAAAACAACCTTGGAAGCGGTTTGGGTTATTGTGTCAAAATGTGCCAATAGGTGCAGAATTTATGAGTTATGGAAGAATACACAAAACCAATTTTGCATTTTTAAATATTTAGAAGATTTGTAGCGGAATATTAGCTTTCCTCTCCATATGAGTCTCATCCAATTATTATCCATGCAAAAGTAACAGCTATTTTAAAAATTGATTAAGTGCGGATAAATATTGTAATAGTATTTTAAAATTAACAAAATGACGAAAAATTTTACCGCTACTGAGATTTTATACAGTTTTAATGTAGGACAAGGAAAGCGATTAAACAATTTTTTTTTGGTTTCCTTAGATACTTGAAAAAACCTACATTCCCCCTTTTTGAAATTATCTACAAGTGCCCGGGTTTTTCAGCAGCTGCAGAAGTATTTCTTAATGGAAAATAACACCGCCGTGTATAAGATAAAAGCAACTTTGCATCCTTGTGTACTTAACTCCACTTTTTTTAAAGACATATATGGTACTTTTTATACGTATCTAATACTTTTATTTTAAAAAGTGATGACCACATAAAACGCACACATAAATATCAGAATATAATTTTTAACACAGAAACTGAAAGTGAGCTTGAGCATTACCCAATAAAACTTATAATAACTCTTATAAAAGATGGGCTGACATGAATATAACCATTGCTATTTAATAGTATAATGGAATATCTAGATTATCGATAATGGTGTTGTGGAAAAAAAATAGTTTTTTTTTTGACAACACGAAAAGTTCTCTTTTGATTGACATGCTTTTTTAATCTTCACTTGTAACTATGAAAACACAACTTGCATATTCATAGGTCTTGCATATGTACATATCATGTAGTTATAGAAATTTTGCCTCAAGTTTAAACAGTTATATTTAGCTCTTGTTATTATTAAATATTTTCCCGTTGATACAGAACCAACAAAACAAATGAGATCCTCAATTCCTGCGTCACCAACGTACCAAACACGTGATCATATCCATACAATATATTGATAGCATCTTCCCTATAAAATATACAATAACGAATAAGTCAATGTGCCTAACAGTGTATATGTCTGCATTCTGGTTATAGCACGTGACTTAAAAAAGCCTAGACATTTTATGATTGAATCGTCTGGCTTCCTTAATAGAATTTTTTTGAAATTAAATAAAAATAAAATTATGGGCTTTTTAAATTTAAATTTGGGGTTTGGGTTTACACGGGTAATCTTTCCACCGTATTTTTGTCATTCGATATTGTTCGCGACTTGCGCAACAGGCTTAGGCCCTGAATCATGGCTATGGATTACCTACGAAAATAGACTTGCTTACATTCAAACTAGTGACGCTCTCCGGCTCCCATACAGTAAAAGTATTTTTATTATCGTGAAGAAACAGTTCACGTCCATGACTGATCAAATTTTACTAAGCTGTAATTAATACAAATCTGCTCTACATACACACAACAGCCTTTAATAGTCCACTGCTGGACATAGGCCTCTCCTTAGAAAGGAGGTTTTGGCCTACTATAGCACGCTGGCCAGACGGGTCGGTATAGTGTTTGTGTCAAGTTTACCTTCTTTTTGCTTAGCGATGGTGTCCTTCCTCCTCCTTGTTTGCTCCCTTAGTCGGCTCTTACGACACCCACGGGATGAATTGGAGTAGTGACATTCCGTATTCTTAATCCGTCACTACACGGATAACGGCTTTACATACAACTGCTCATTATTATATAATACATGTATTACAAAAGTTCAGTTCTAGTATTTTAACTACACTGTCAGGAAAGTAACATACTTGCTGACAATGTAGTTACGTAGGTTTTCTTTAAATCGGTTACGATCATTTATATTCATTTCAAACCAACAAAATAAAACAAATGATATATCTTTATATATTTCGTTCTTTTGTTTAGACAATCTGTTTTTTACGATAACTGTTCGATATCGTTTATATCAATATGGAACTCAAACGCAGCAGACATTTAAAGAAAACGCAGGTCTCTAGTGAATACAATGCATTAGCTGACGTCATAACACAGGACTGGACTTGGCAGGCTTCGTAAACGTGGTCGACAATTTGGAAAAAAAAGAAAGAAATGACGTTTACATAAACAATAGACCAAATATTTCAAATTTAAACCTCGTTGTAAATTGCAGTAGTATTTATTTTAAAAAAATTTAACAATTTTACACTGAAGATATCATTTAATATTTGAAGAAGCATTTTTAGCTGAATTAAATCTGTATACTATAAAGCATTTCATATAATGCCCACCTAGTTATAATATGATATATAAATTAGTTTCACGGTATTTAATGTTGTCGTTTTCATATTATACACTAGCTGGCCCGACAGACGTTATCTTGTACAAGAGCACTACCAGTTCCCATAAAAATTACCATTTCTAAATTTATCTTCCTTTTCTAAAAACTTTATCCGAACATTTTACACGTATTAAAAGACACGCCCTTATCAAGTTACATAATTCGTAGATAAAGATTCAATATAAAGATTTATCTATAGGTCTTACAGCATTATAAAACTATGCGGTAGCAACTTTACCTATAAAAATCACGCGTCATTGCATTTTCACCGACGATATTGAACACCGCGTCGAGTGCTGATTGTCGAGTTTATTTGATGCCCACGTGGGATTCTTATATGTACCATTCTAAACAATTTTAGTTCATGTCCCTGGTTCCGTTATTATGTGGAATTCCCAAGTTGGAAGCACGACTTTAGACTAAAGTAAATGTTTACCATTGTTAAAAAACCTTGCGACAATACCGTTTATTTATGGGAACT
>CADEBD010000516.1:0-29782 GCA_902825455.1 Arctia plantaginis
TTTTTTGGGTCCCCAAAGATTTATTTTTAAAATTTTTATTTCCAAAAATTTTTTTTGTGTTTTATTTTTTTTTTTGAAGTTTATCCAAAAATTTTTATGACAAGGTTTAAATTTTTTCCCCCTACATCGCTCAGAAAAAAAGAATTTCCGGACATACAAAAATTATATCTATTTTAAATATACAGAAATGATAGACGGCCAGGGAAGTTTTAAAGGGGACAGTAGACAAAAAAGATTGTTAAGCGGTAAAACCAAAAAACGGGTAATTTTGTGATTTGATTTTACAAATCGTTCAGGAGAAAAGGAAAAGTTAAAAAAAATTATACGAGGCACATACCGCGCGAAAGTAAAAAAAAAACGACTGCACCTTTATTGCATGTTGTTGGCTTTTTGTTTTCCAACAAAAATCGGTTTCTTGCATTTCTTTTATTTTGATTAATCCATTACTATTGAAATGTATACTCATAAAGTGAGTAGTTCACTCGTTTCTCTTTATCTTGTTTTAAAACTACACGCTTAGAAAAGAAACGATGATTCGACTGAATGGGACCTTAGTATATGTGTACAACTGTAAAACTCTTTCTAGGGCAATGAGTTATGTCAATCAATCAATCAATTAATTTAGCTATAGCAGTCCATAGTTAAACATTTTTGTTGCACACAGGAGGAGACAAAAAACTCTTTTTTCCTCCCTATATATATATCTCGTCTGCCTCACCTATATTGCTTTTGCTATTAGTTCCATTACATGTGAAATAATATCAAAAGCAATAATTACCGCAAGCCACAAGAGCCGCAAGAGTGACATCGGTAAGAACCGATGTACTTCGTGTAACATACAATCTACTCCCAAACGCGATATCAGTCCGTCATGCTTTCTGACTCGTTATATAACATAATTATACAATTTTTGATCGCCGTTACATGTCATTATTCAATTTGTAGATGCAAGCCGACAATGAAGTAATCACTGTATAACATGAAAATGAATTAGCTGTTCTGTGGCGTTGTACAGCAAATATATGTAATCTACATTAATCCATACTCTGTCTTCAATACGGTCTATGAAAGGCATTTGAATGAAGAAATCACTAATTGCTAACTAATTAAATGTCTTAAAAGTAATTATTTTAGTAAGTGCGCCAATAGACTATATGAAATTATCATTGGTGCTGATGTCAATGCGTCATCTACATTATGGTATGGCAAGTTACGTTCAACCGATACGCTTCCAAGTTGAAGATTTCATTGCGGAAATGAATCTTACTATTCACAATACCCCGATGCACAACCAACTTTTGCAACCCATTGGGTGTCTTCTATTGACGTGACATTTACGTGTGGCGACGTCTCGATATCCGGATAGCGTGTCCTCTCGGACGCATCCTGTAGTGATCACCGCTTGATCGTGTACGAATTCATACCACGGGTGGACAGGATCCGCAAACAGCTCCCTATAATTTTAGATCTAAAACTAAAGGTGTGAACTGGGCTTTGTTTGGTTCACTCTTTGCAACCATGCCAAAGACTTCAGTCGCACTAGTCTATCAGCTGAGGAAGGGCCGAAATACTATCCGCTATATTATACTACAGCACAACTACGTAGAAGCTACCGGAAAAGCTCGTAGAAAATTAAATGCTATTAAAAAGCATAACGTAACAGGAGATTTGTTCATCAATTGTTGCGGTTATATCGGTTAGGAAGTTTGTCACAGAGTCAAAATTTCAAAACGTGTTGGATATTTTAGATATATCTAGCGCCTTCGACAACGCATGGTGGCCCATGCTGTTGCTCAAATTTAAATCATGGGGGTGCTTTAAAATATTTATTCCCTTATCTCTTCGTACTTTTCACAAGCTACAACTAAACTAGACTTGGTCACCATTAAAAGGTAAAACATAGTGTAAAAAAAATCTTAGTATGTTAGTTTAGTGTGGATTAATTTTAGAAAGAAACTTTTCATTTATAGAACATATTAAAATAATTAATGAAAGGTCTAGAACGAGTTTCTGTGCATTGACAAGGATTTCAACTGCGACATAGGGTCTATCGATTAATACACTAAAGATCATGTACGGAGCTACTTATTTAGGTTCTGTGTGCTATGGTGCACCTTTATGGGCTGATAGGGCAGCCGTAGGCGCTGTCCGTCGCAACCTGTTACAAGGCCAACGACTTGCACTGACATCCTTGTGCAAGTCATATAGGACTATTAGCACTGAGGCTTGCCGGTGTTGGCGGGTGTGTTTCCGGTCGATCTCGACGTGCAGAGACATGCATCCATGTACTATCCAAAACAATAAAACATAGAATGAGATTTTTCGGGCGCACGAGATCGCGATAAAATTACAATTACAAGACTGCTTCAATAGCAGTCAGAGGTCCATAATGACCTCATAGGCGAATGGCAAAACGCTGGGATGAATCATCTAAGGAGCGCCACCTTTACCGGTCCTTTCCATCGGTTCGCGAACGATTGTCGAGGACATGGCTTGAGGTGGATCACTGTGTCGTGGTAATGGTCATGGTAACTTTAAGAGTAAGCTGTATTCATTTAAATTAGTCGAGTCACCATTGTGTCACTGCTCAACATCTAACTCTAACTCTGAACAGTCTGCTCATCATAACCTCTGGGAATGTAGTATTTGGTATAAGGAACGTAATATAATGCTGAATAGCTTGCAGATGACACCTGGGGCGGCACACTATGGGGATCTTGTGTGAACTAGGGCGAATAATTATAGAAATTAAATATAGCTCACTTAGGACCCATAATAATATAATAATAATATAATATATTCTACCACATACACACAACGCCATCTAGTCCCAAACTAAGCAGAGCTTGTACTATGGGTACTAGACAACTGAATTAAAACACATATATATACTTTTTTTTTTTTTGTAAATACATACATATTATACATAGAAACACCCAGACCAAATCAAACATCAAATGTTCATATGCACACAACAAATGTTTGACCTGAGCGGGAATCGAACCCGCGACCTTTGGAATAGCAGTCCGTTACACAAACCACTACACCATTCAGTCGTCCACCATATTTTATGGCCGTGATGCTTCAATGTTTAAAGGGTGTATGGGTATTTTACTTCATTTTGTCTCCTGCCTTTGCTAAGGAGGAAGTGGATTTATTGTATTTCCAACTCTTCCAATTTTCTTCTGATTAATTTCGTCGCGTTGCAAGACGGTTAAATTTTCCCTGGGACTTCCCGAGTGTCATAACTCGGTTGGTTCGTAGGTCACTGCTGTTGATCCTGGTGTTCAGGATTTACAGTGGTGGTGTGTGGGAGGAATTAGTCCCGTTAAAAGAAATAAAAGTTTTTTCATCATCCAGCTCCCACCACCCTTCATCAGAATATATTGCTAAGTATAAACCACTAACCCTAGTCGTTTAAAGTTGAATAGAAGCTTTCGTTGTCATTTCTAATCGTGAGTAACAAGTGTTCAGTTTTAAATTAAGAACGTCAAGCAAAAATCAAGGTGTTATTTAGAAACAGCAACTTACTGTCGATTATTAAATATTTTACAACATAACGTAACGTTTTACAGTTAAATTAAAGAATGTACATTTGTTTCATATGAAAGTCACTGAAGCGGACACGTGACAGGGAAGTAAATTTGAAAATAAAAAAATGAGTTCTCTCATTTTGTTTGTATTTTTTTAAACGTTAGACGTTTCTGTTTTCTAGAGCTACGATCGTAATATTGTAGTATAGGTTCACTAGTGACTGGAGTACATTTTAAGTAACGTTACTTTAGAATTTGTTTGAATGCAGTAATGCTTTTCATTCTACTATAACTTTGGCTTTCTATATTTTACTCGTTGGCGGGGAATCACATCTAAGCTATACGGCTTATTTAAAAGTACTCATTTATAGTAAGTTATAGCAAAGAAAAGGAAAATAATGGAACATTCTGAAAAGAAAAAAGTTTCAAATAATATGCATTTTATGATTGATTTGTAAAAGCTAAACATCATTTGTATTGCGGATAGATACTCAGTGGAAGTAAGTACACCCACGTTATACTCAATATTCTACCTCCCGATGTTTGGACCGTATTTTGTTAGCCTGCAGGCAGATTGCTAAGGTATATTGTGAACAAGATCGATTGTCTGACATAAAACAATGAAGAAATAAAACAGTGGTAACTTAATATTATGTTAGAGATTAATATTTAGTTTCTCTAGTCACTAAAGTGTAGTAAAAGTGTCTATAATAGTACTGGAGTCGTGATTCATAGCTTATCACAGCTTTTATTATTGTAAAAGCTTGCCAAACTGTCTATAATGGACCGTCTGAGTCCAATATAAGCACTATTTATATAATGTCTGGTACTCAACAAATTATGCTAATATGAACTCAAGCGGTTTCTACAATTATAATGCTTTTTATCTTATTTGTTTAAACATTTAATTACGCATATGAATATACTTCTATATCGTTTATGTAATTTGTATAACAAACAGCTAATGATGTAATTTTATGATTACATAATTCCTTGTTACAATTATTATAAATTAAGACGTGTAAACTGCTTGTCTGTTCATTAAACATTAAACTTAACATTTTGACCAAAAAAAATTGGACATACAAGTTTCTTAAAATAATAATATTAATAAAGTAAGGAGAGGCCTACGTCCAGCAGTGGTCTACTAAAGGCTGATGATGATGATGAATAACTTGATTGGACTTCGATTCCTTATTTCTTCTTCTTCTTTAAGTGCCTCTCCGACTAGCGAAGGTTGGCAGTCAGCTCTGCGTATTATTCCTTATTTACAATAATACAATCCAAATAATGCGTATAACAGTAGGTATTTGTGCACAACGTTTGCGTACTAGTAACGAATTTTGGAAACCATTTTTCTTTGTGTGTGTCTCGCAGTAGAAAAGACTTGCCAACATTTGTATAATTAATGCTTTTAAAGTCATACAATTGACAAACTTTCCATTTTTTTTGTAACTTTATAAAAGTTACAATATGAAAAGCTTTACAATTTTTTTTGATTAAGCGAATGTTAACTTCATAAACAACCATTTGAAATATATTGGACTCATATTTATACATTTCTTACACTCAGGCGGGGCATAGGCGGATAGTCACGTTGTTTTTTATAACAAAGATATTCATTTCTGAAAATTGGCTTGACAAAAAATTCATTCCTATTCAATGTAATGTATGAAAATAACAAGAGAATCAGAGGGAGCCCAGATTAAACTCAATATCGAATCGAACGAAATGACAAATTTGTTTCTATATTATGGACAAACCATATCAATATTTTCCTTTTCAAGAATTATCTCAAATATGTTTTGATTTCTAAATTACATTTATTATAAAATAAACTTGAAATATATTGTATTAGTAAAGTTATTGTATTTTAAAAGGTATAATAGATAAACATTGTGGTAATCTTTATCGACATTGTAATTATTTAATTGAAACGAATACCTATATACGTATCAACGAAATTAAATTAACTTAAATAGCACCCTTAGGCTGAAAACTTTTTATAGATATATTATTATAGATATACGATAATTAATGAGCAAGAAAATTAAAAGAACAAGCGTTCGAGACCATTTGCGTTGCAAGTTGATTGTCTATAAACCGTACCATACAAGTGAATTCATTGCCTCTTTAATTCAATAGTTAAACTCCATCTGCTTGACTCAGAACTATTAGTATCCAGTCTAATGGAGAAATTATTTATATGTAAATTATCTTATTTACAGCGCGCGTTTGTGCTCTAGTCTAACCGAAAATAATTTTGTTTGAAGTTGAAAACTACACGTTACTCTCATAGTATATGGTTAATGAAAATTTAAACTCAATTTTCCATGTTTTCAATGTTGGGTTTTATGACATTACATTTTCGTACTAGACAAGAAAATATATAAAAAAAACCGACAAGTTTTTATTGCAGCGATAAATAATACTTTCACTAACATGTCAGGCTGATTCGCGCACGTGTGGCTTAAAATACTTAATATGAATTATTATGTTAAGGTCCACAAGAAGCTATGAGAAGTTACTCTGTACTTATGCGTATACTTCACTACAACAACTTCTGACAATCTTAGTAATAAGCAGGTGAATTTATTACAATAAGTTAAAATGTAAGTAATGGCATATATAGGTATGAAGGCTTTTCTTGCTAAATCAGTATTTGAATATAGGTATGGAATGTAAATTAATTATAAACGCTACGCAACCGAATACATGATACCAAAGTTAATGTTAAGAATATGAAAATTTAGGGGAAATCTTAGACGCCATACATACCCAGAATGATTAAGAAGAAATTTGAACACTTGATATATCCTCGACTCAAAAAATGTGCACAAAAGAACTTATAATGTACTGAAGTGCTATGTAGAGCAACTTGTGAAATCTTCAAAGTATATCAGTAAATCTTGTTACATTAGTCAAGTATCTCTCCCCAGTCCGGTGGCACAACTATAAATTAGATCGAGAAATACCGGTACGCCCTACTTTTTTTTAAATAGTTTTATACTACAGAAAATAAAAAAAAAATGTAAATTTTGCTTAAACCTTCTCTTACTGTCTCGACACACCGTGAAAGTTCCATTTGTTTAACGATCAGAATAAATTTTTGGTAATACTTTCACTTACGATATCCTTTCTGCATTTAAATTTATTGTGTTGTCAATCAACACGGCTAGACGACTATGCTATTGTCCAATCACTGGCTGGTGATAAATAGAGGAGTGTAGGATGTCGCCATTCTATCTTGATTTACTGTCATCGATTGTAATATATTGTTCGCGTTGAGACAGAATGTGTGTCAACTGGGATATGCATGTAGTTAGCAATATTACATATATCTATCATATACAGGATATTAAGATACCGTTAGTCCTGTCTAAGTATAGGTACATGATTGGGAAGTGCATCTTTACTGGAGAATCGTTTATGTAGTTTGTAATTAAGCTAGTGAATTAGGCTTGAAAGTCTTTTGCAGTCCTTTTTATGGTTTTGGGGGCAAACCAGTAGACGGGTGAGTAACTACTGCTGCTCATGAACCTACATTTATTTTATTAACTACTGTGGAAATCAACTTTCTGTGGGCCGTGATATCACTGCGATCGAGCTGGCCCATATTGTCCGAAATAGATCTGCCCCGGCTAGTACTGTAGTATTTTTTCTTAATACATCCGTTAAATGAAATAGTTCGTTGTAAGTTTTATTTCATTTTTATGTAAAACCGCTTGATATATAAATGCCACGAGTAATTTGCAGTGTCTCGTAGACACTAATACCACTGACTATTAGTATATTATCAAGGTACTTTTTGAAAACTAGACTTACTAACTAACTAGAGAAGGCAAGTACAAAACGGTCATAGAATCAAAAACAAAAAAAAAACAATTCTAATCGCCAATGCTTTTAAAACTCATATATTTTAATCTTTTGTATTATATGTTAAATGGATTATCTTTAATCCTCTGTAAACATTTTTCTTTCATCGTTATTATAAATCATTGCTTGTTTTATCAATGTTTATATATTTTACCAACAATGAAAATTACCTACAACGACAAGATAAAACTTTAAAAATAAGATAATACAAATAACAAAGAAACGAAAAATTCTAAATACATATAAATACCAGTCTAACAAAGGGAGAAAAACTAAGTAAACAATAAAAAATAAAAGTACAGTAAATACAGGGAATATTACTGAGACCTTTTATAACCTATATATATTCCTGATTATTCGAAACTTTGTAAAGATAACTTTAAGAATTTCTATAAATAGGTATTAGGTATATCCCACGCTTACTAAATTACAAGTTGTAAATATTGAATAATGTACACAAACACAAGCCTTAGAATGTGTTAATTGCTGAATAGTATCTAGTACCACTATTTTAGAGGAGATTGGGAACTAACGATTTTCACTATCTATTGCATAAAGTAAGTGAGCTCCTTTGATTACTATGATGGCTAATTAATTAGATTAATGACTACTTTTTTCTGCTTATTTGTTTATTTGTTGCATGGATCTTCAACAAGAATATTACATGCCATAGCATTCACAACGTATAATAAATTATTGATGTGGTGTATCCTTACTTACACGGCCTGCATTAAAAGTCAAACATAACATTAGGAAACAGAAAATATTATGGATAGATGGCAAAGTCAGCCTTATCATTTTTCATTTTAAAGATTAAAAATTGTATTCAATGGAGTAGGTCAACCTAAGAAAGTGTAATATCCTCATTAAACAATAATTACACCTTAAATTTTAAAAACATCTCTATTAAGCTAAATTATGTTTAGGTTTCAGGGTGAATGTCAATGGGTTATATTTATATACTTGAATCCTCGGATATGTTGCATATCTTGCGTGGCCCAACACCCAGTTTGAGCACACGCTCCAAGTGTTCTCGATGTCGAGGTAGATTAGCCGGGCCGCTGGCTACTTGGTGATGCTCTAATGCTCTTATAAATAAGCTGAGTTTGAGTTTGATAAAAAATATTACCGATCAATATTGGGAAGTCCTAGGCTTGCGATATGATAGCCATCACTTTTAATAGTATATTCGTTGTGCTCATAATTTCTTTAAATGCAATGATTTCATTTGTTCACTCTGGGTATTTATTCATATTTGTAATCCGACGTCTAAACATTGTTATTCTGACGTTCGAGCGAAATGGATTCTTACACATGTTTCGACATGGATTTTAATAACAATCTATTTAGAAATAGGAAAATAAAATATTTGTAAAAATATGATAGATCAAGCCTATGGTTAGCAGTGGACTGTTGATGGTAAAAGACATTGAGTTTAACAGTCTTTATGGTCACTAGTCCACCCTTGTAGATTGCAGCGTGATGTTACAAAGCTGTATAAGGTTACGCAATAATTCTAGCCAATAGGAAATTTTATTTTCGAATACTACTGCGGTAGTGCCAGAGATACGCGTTAGCTTTACTACCGACCGGTGTCAGTAAACAACACAGTTGCGTAAAGTGACATAGTCGTGCATTATTCATGACAGTGCGGAGAGATACAGACTTAAACTATTTAGCCTATTAAATCTGAACACGCCGATAGACGACTTGGTGTGAAATCGTGCATTTACCATGCTAGATAGGCACTTTGATGATATATGGAAATAACAATTATGATGTTCGATATACGTTGCTCCTTATGTTAGTGTAGTGATTTAATATTATTATTGAGCCCGCGTCTTTAACGCAACATCCGCCACCGCGTCAGTTTCCGCTGTCGCCCATTCACTCACGTATCACCGCGTTTGTGAATAAGTGAAATTATTCAACACATAGAGCAACACAGGCCACCGGCGGACCGTGTTGCTCTATGCGTGTTGCATAACCAACTCTTCCTATGAGGCGGGCACTATGATACAACTCCTGTTACATAGTCGATTCTCTCCAACTTGGAATGACTTCATTTTTATTTGTAAGGAAAACTCATTCACACTCTAAGAAAATTATTTATTGCGACATAGCGTGAACGAAGAGAAGAGCTTAACTAATGGGGGATAATGTTTAGAAAGCATTTGAATTTGTTTATCCTTGACAGTCTGTATTGAGGAATCAAAGAATAATATAATAAAATATCTTCACACATCTCAAACTCGTCCGTCTGATCCCAAACTAGGCAGAGCCTGTACTATGCTAACCAGACTGCTGTTAAGCATACTTATATATTTCTAAATACATACATATTATAGATAAATACACCCAGACACAGAACAAAAGACCACCCAACCACCCAATAACCACAGATATTTTGATAAATATAGTCCGTGCCTAAGGAAATTATATGAAAATAATTAGCAGTATAGTAGTAGTAAATGAATATTTAGTTTAGTCGTGAACATCGATATTCTTTCTTATTCGTATATACCACGTTTCTTCTAGATTGGAAAACACATTTTTACTAGACCAATGATCTAGTTAAGTACAAATATCTGTGTTTTATCAAAACTTACAATATTTTTAAACCCTCGGTAACATCATTTCTGGGGAAAAGGTACCATACACCCTATGCCCCTACTAAAGAAGCTGTGTCCCTAGCACCTTGTATGCAAATTTCATGACGATCGGATAAACAATAATAAATTACGTTGAATGTTGTATGTCGATAGGTTCAATGTTACGGTTGATTTTTTTTATAATATTGTTTAATAAATAAAATGGTGATTAACTTATTATATGTTTATTTAAACCAAATGTATTTGAATAAATATTATAACTGAATGTGTTGACATTATACCTGAGTGTATTGTACCAGTAAATAATAACGCGCATAGATGACTACCATAGAAATGATGATCTGTGATAACAACTGGATTTTACTCACATCAATAGAAAAGCATCGAGAATACTTTCGGGTATAACTATATATAATAATATAGATGTAGATGTGTCATTAAATTAATACTAAACTACTTCTAGCAATTCTTGTATAGCAGCGAAGCTACTCTTTGGGAGTATAGCAGCCGTTGTAGAGCACGATAGCATCCTTCTCAGTTTCATCAGAGTAATATTCATTTCATTAAGTATAATCATTCATTTCATTTAAGTTAAAGTATAAACTATACATTTTCATATCTGTTTGCCTTTCGAGAAGTTTGTCATTAAAAAAAAAACAAGTTCTTACGCCACATATTACGTGTTATTCAACCTGTGCCTGGTACAAGTAGGGTTGCAGTCATAGGTTTTTAAATAACTCTCATTATGACTGCATCATTAACTTCACGTAGACTTTACATGTTTTCCCCTGTAATTGTACGCTTAATACTGAGCTGGGTACTAAACGCATCAATAAATTAAATAATACAAGTACAATGGTCTCCCCATATATGGTGGTGGTGATGGCATACTTATTTCACTGTAGTTAGTGTCTATTTTCTATGATACCTAAGTGAAATATCTGCTTTTTAAAAGTAATGAACTGAATGTTTTAAGAATAGACATGGGCCCTGTAAAATAGACTTAATAGAAAATAAGATTAGATAAAACACTGCCATTTATTATTGCTGGCATTTACTATATCTGCGTATAGTATTATGACGTTTAAATATTTTTTATTCCATATTATACGTATAAATAGGAAACTATAAGTAAGAACTGAAATGAAATATCGTCAATAAGTAATAAAAGCAATGGAAAACGTAAATCTCATCTCAGACTGCAATTACTTAGAACATTTTATTGAATGTAACATATTTCATTTTTTTTCACTTTAACATTTTTTTCTTTTCATATTTACTGCGCTCTTTGAATGGGTAGAAATTTAGTTTGGATATTAATTTTATTGATGACATTTTTTTTTTAAATTTTATTTCAAACGGAGCCTAGACAAATCCTCCCAATAATCTACGGGACATATTAAAATTAAGAAATTTGTTTAGTAATAGTTTACTGTTTAGTTTAGTTTAATTTTAATGAAGCGTTAGGCGTTTTAGTAACTTAATTTGTGCATGTTGTTGAAAATTATCATAAAGTAGCCATCAACAGCCTTTAACAGTCCACTGCTGGACATAGGCCTCTAGGTTTCCTTCTCTTTGCAGTGTTTTTGTAGTATCCAGCGTAGTTTGCTCCCTTAGTCGGCTCTTACGACACCCTCGGGATGAATAGGGGTGGTTACAATCTGGATTCTTAATCCGTCACCACACGGACATATCACAAACTAATTTAGATATAAATCTTAACTGCTAGACATAGGCCTTTTTTTTTGTAACGTGTGGAAATCCCCTCGGACCGTCACCCCGCCGGGGTTTTCTGTTCGGCGGGGCGGTGTGTCGGACTTGAACCGACTAAAACCACACGGTGTGCACTCTTTGCGCTTCTATTTTAAGGGGGTCCAGGTTGTTATCGTGCTAGACATAGGCCTCCCCCAAGGCTCTCTACAACACTCCTCCTACTACGGTCCTGTGCTGCCCGCATCCATCCATTTTTGTACATACATTTCCTAAAAGAGATAAACAGAGGTTGGCTAACCACAAATGGTTGGCTACATTTTTTTTGGTCTCCATATTTAAACTCTTATTGGTTTTAAGTGCCTCGAGCTACTTTGACCGTTTAGGATTCATGGTATTTAACTAATTATAAATTTATCTAAATATCAGTACATTCAAGAAAAAAAACACGATGTTCCAAATATTTCTCGTACCTTTTTTGTCGGCTGAAATCCTTTCCAAAGAATTTCTTGTGACATGAAATTTAATTAAGATCATTTTGTTTATTTAGATTACAAGTAAAAATAAATTAAAAACAAGATATGGAAAGAAAGTTAAAAACAAGATATGATTGATCTTAGTACAGTGACATTTAAATAATAAAGAAAACTGACATTTATGACACCATTCCTGTATAATGCACAGAGCAACTGGCTGTATGTCACCACAAAGTTATAAAAAGAAGGGATTATGTTTATTTGTTATGAATGTAAAAATTATACGAAAAAAAAAATTTACGACCGGATGGCATAGTGGTTTGTGTAACGGACTGCTATTTCAAAGGTCGCGGGTTCGATTCCCGCTCAAGTCAAACATTTGTGTGCATGAAAAGTTAATGTTTGATTTGGTCTGGGTGTTTCTATGTATAATATGTATGTATTTACAAAAAAAAAGTATATATGTATTTATATCAGTTGTTTATAGCCATAGTACAAGCTCTGCTTAGTTTGAGACTAGATGGCGTTGTGTGAATGTAGGAAAATATATTATTATTATATTATATTATACTGATTTCATTTTAAAACATTAGAAAAATAAAAAAAGTGCCTTTCCCGTATAAAGTAACTTTGTGTTTCTTGTCACTGCATATACATTGTGTAAACCTAAAACCTCCTTTCTAAGGAGAGGCCTATGTCCAGCAGTGGACTATTAAAGGCTGTTGATGTGATGTGATGTGTGATATACATTGTGTGTTTAGAACGCACACACATACATTTAGATATAAATGTTTGTGTTCTTTTGCGTACAGAGTTCCTTCGCAAATCCTAAACCTTGCCCATTAACCATTAATACGGGTATAACCTCTTTTTATTAAATCGATTCAAGTCAATAGCAGAGAACTTTTGTTTCTTCTAGTATTTTCAGTGCAATAATTTTATTAGAAATGTAGGTATTTACACTAGCGTGTGTTTAGAATAAGCTAAAGCATAGCGCGTATGCTGACTGGGAGGGACTTTCTTCTAATAGATATTTACTTCTGATCTTTCCTTCTACCTAAACCTAGCTGTAATAAAGTACACAAAAGCGTTTTTACTTTCCAAATCACAGTCTAATTAATTGACTGTTTTGCGTTGTTAGCGTACAGTCTAAATATATATGTGTGTATATGTTGATAATCAATTGGCTCATCACAATGGCAGTGTCTAGAAACTGTACGCCTGGGTACAGCCAAGACCAAAGATTGTAAGCGACTGTTCACCGTGAGCAACCAGGGCCTCAATTCTGCTGTTTTATGTTAACGCGGAGCGATTGTCATTCCATTGACACGCTATTGAGATACCATTGAGATGCCATTGACATCGGTATTCAATCGGTATTCTACTAACATGAATTCAGTGTCAATATACGGTCGATATAGTAATATAAGTCATCAATGGTGATATCAACGACATTATCATATCATGAAAATTAAATATATTATTTTATAACAAATTTAAAATGTACCGTTTCAAATTTGCCGTAAACTATTACAAAGACATCGACGATATTTGTATCAGCGGCAAGTTATTGGGAGGCCATTGTTCTTACATAGTTAGTAGAATAAGAAAAGTGCAAAACTATTCCGACGACATTGTATCGACAGCCTCTTGATACAATATTAAAATAGCAGAATTGAGGCCCAGAACTATGTTGGTGTACCAATATTACAGATGTATGATGTCCTAGAATATGGGTACTTCTAATCATAGTTTTCTTTAATTTGTAAACACAATTAATTTGTAAGTGTAGTGAAACAACATAAATATCGACATAAGGTTAGGTAGAATCGAGAAATAGTAAAGAACTTACAGTAGTCTGAAGAGGCTGGGGTAGTCGACCCAGGCTTTTTAAGATACGAGACGCTTTAGGACATAGACATCGACTGGCCATACTGATCGTGATATTTAATTATGTAGATTAAATCCGTTTAATCTACATAATTTTATACCATAACCAATAATGTTTTGGTCTTGACTGTACATCGTGCATCAATATGATGCGGTTAGAGGTGGTGATTAATTAAATGATTTATTACTAAACTAAATAGATTTATTTATTAATTGAGTGATTAATTTGAAAGAATATCAGACGTAATAGTTAATGGGTAATAGGTATTGTTTAAAGAGTGGCCACGCCCACGCAAATATACTGAAATGAAGCAATGGATTTTTTTTAAAATCGCAATGAATTTAAACTACTTAATCGAATTAAGTTGGAATTTCTTTACTCTCGTGAATGCCATGAGCTATTTTTTTTTTATAAAAGACAAATCCCGCATTAGGCCTATATCCTGTGTCGCGGGGGCTTTACAAAATACATGAATCGGACTCAAAGAACACCCAGACTCAGAACAACAACTTCTGGATCACATAAAGTGTCGTTCCATGTGGGGATCTTACCCACAACACCCAGCGGCGAAGCGGCGTAGCGACTGCTTAAACCACTAGGCCATCCGTGCAGTTTGGAATCCCGTTCATTTTCATAAGTCATATTTTTACACTGAGTTAAACTGTTGATCTTACAATTAAAGTTAAATTAGAATTAGAGTTAAACTGTTGATCTTACAATTGAGAGGATGGGCGTTCGAAGCCGCCCATATACATTAAAAATGTTTATCTATATTTAATACTCGCGTTTATCAAGCAAGAATATAACACCATAATAGAAGTCTAATTAATGAAATGCAGATCAGTTCTTAATCTTTTAAATGTAACCCCTTTATTAAGCCCTCTCAGCGGTATCTAAAATATGAGGGCCTTGAAGTCCCAAGTTGAAGTTTAAGTGTTCCTTTGCACAACTTTTAATGTGCAAAGGAACACTTAAACTTCAAAGATCAGAGCATAATTTCTTACACTCTTCGTTGAGTATTCAACACGACTTGCACAACCGCGCATGAAACTGTTTACAAAATCACTGCTTCGACAAATACTTACTTAGTCGTGGCACTAAGTAACTATCAAAGATCAATTGAATTCCTGCTAGCGATAAGTACTAGAACTGTATTTCATGAAACAGGATTACGGTATCGTAGATTATTATCAAATATACATTTATAAAAATACGCATTTTTAAGTTCGAATTTGTAATTTATAGGTAAATAATATATATTTTATTGTGCAAAAATATTCCGAGCTCTGTGCTCGACGATCATTAGTTTTGCACTTATGTAGAACAGTAGAACAGGCGAGACACATCACGCGCTGAAATAACTACACATTTAAAGTCACGCATGGAACATCATTTCCAATGTCGTTTACCAAAAGTAGGTTTTACTCATAAAAGCTCACCATGTCAATAATATTTTAATTATTATTGATTTTTTAAATCAGGTTACATTATAAAATATACCTATAATTGTTCGCTTAATTGATGTAGGTACTTCAGACTTTACTTATTAGTAAAGAGTTAGATGAAATGGCAGTTAAATTTACACAATATTTTACTTTCAAACAAACGAAATTACATGAACCTACTTTGTGCAAAGATACTGTTTTGAATTCTTATTATATTATTCAATCATCCTGCAAGCGAATGACATACATAGTAGCAACAACCATATTTAGTTACCATCATCTCTTATAGGTATATCACATTGCAGAGTATCGTTACTGGAAATGTACTCGTATAGGATTTGCTACAAAAAATATATTAAAATTTATTTTACACATTTCCTCTCAGTTATAAGCAAGATATGTATTTCCTAATAAGTATATGATCGATTTTATATAGTTCTGTCAAAATGCATATGTTACCTATGAATGTTAATAAATTTACCGCACAATTATGAATCATCATCATCATCAACAGCCTTTAATAGTACACTGCTAGACATAGGCCTCCCCTTAGAAATGACGTTTTGGTCTACTATACCACGCTGACCAGACGGGTCGGTATAGGATTTGTTTTAAGGTTTCCTCCTCTTTGCAGTGCTGTTTTCCTGTGTAGTTTGCTCCCTTAGTCGGCTCTTAGGACACCAACTATTAATAAATATATTTTAATCTAAGTTTAAATAAAGACACAAGATAATGGGTGATGTTGTCTTTGCGTGAAATCAACGCAACCTACTATTACACATAAGGCACACATTATATACAAAAGCGCCCTTCTGAACTGTCGACATACCTATTATAATTGTTTCACAAATGATTGTGTCAGGTAAATTGTTCTATAACGAATAAAGTTTTCAATGAGATATTGTGTGATCTCCTGAATCTCGACATTTTAATCTCAATCTGCCGGCATATTGGAATACTCATGATTATTGAATATTTAATTAACGTTCTAATCACGAATTTATCAACCATTCTTGCTGGCCAAGTCTCTGGACAGTTTCCTCAAATTATACCAAGTATATGTACAGTCAAGCATATTAATGAGCTTGACATTTCCCAGTCTCTTGGGGTGTAGCAGCGCCAGGAGTGTATTCAATCTATATATTTTTTTTATAATTTTATTTTTTTAAATACAACTCCAGCATTAGGAATATATCCTGTGTCGCGGGGGACTTTATAAACATACATGAAACGGACCCAAAGAACACCCAGACTCAGAAAAACAATTTGTGGATCACACAAAGTGTCGTCCCACGCGGGGATCGGACCCACAACACTCACTACGCTGAGTGTTGTGGGTCCGATCCCCGCGTGGGACGGCGTGGCGACGGCTTAAACCACTACGGCATACGTGCAGTCATTGCAGCAGCAATAGTCTCTTAAGTCTACTAATTTAATGCGAGAACTAGTAACCTGAATAAATAAATTTATTATTATTAATAATAGGACAATCTTGAAGTGCATTCTCTGTTGTTTGCTTCGTATGCACATATTATTTACCTAGTGCTAACTTTCTTCAGAACGGTTATGAAATGCAAAAATATTCAATGCCGATTTCTTTCCTTAAAAGCTTTTCTAATATATCATTAGATATATTATGTTAACTTCCTGCTTAACTTCCTCGTGCATCCTACGTAAGGTAGCAGTTAGACGTCACAGCTAATCGGGTGATTAATCGTTACTTTCATGTAATGACTTCCATATGAGACTTACTAGTCTCATAAGAAAGGGGATAAGGTTTGTCTACTCAACTATCCAAACTTTCATACTTATCTTATAAATGTGAAAGTGAGTTTGATTGCTTGCTTGTTTGTTTGTTACGCTTTCACGCGTAAACCACTAAAACGATTTTACAAAATTGTTTCAGCAATGGAAAGCTACACACGCACATACATACACGACATACATACACGCGCGCGGAGTCATGCAAAAGCTAGTGGTAGACTAGACGTACATATATGAAATTAATAATAACCTCCCTAAAGACATCTCACATACGACAGTCTTATCTCAAACTAGGCAGAGCCTGTAGTATGATAAACAAACTACTGATAGACATACTTATAGATCTCTAAATACACACCTGGACAGAGAACAAAAGATTGTGTCCATCACACAATTTTTAAACCTGTGTGGGAATCGAACCCACAACCTCAGGTTAAGCAGGATCACTAACAACTATACCGACAGGCCAGTCGAACTAAAGCAAGTCATCATGCAACATACACGCCAAAGGAAAAGGACATCTTTAATTTAAAGATTATAGATTTAAAATTTCATTAATATTATTCATGACTAATATAAATAATATTAGAAATGTCTGGCAGTATAAATTATAAATATGTGTAACAACAAATTATTGATAAGATATTTAAATAAGTAAATAAGTATGCAAATCTCGAATTTAATATATCGGAATATGTAACAAAATTTCTAAATCTTATGTATATCGTTTTTCCTTCGATCATCAATAGCAACTATTGCTATTGTGGATCGAAGCGTTTTTCTGAAAGTTTTATTGTACACTGGATCCATATGGTTGTAATAAGATCAATAGTATCATCCTTATTTGCCCTCTTAATAAAACACAGTGCAAGTTTAAGGTTACTGATTGGCTCCGAAGTTTGGGATATGGGGAAACTGAGGAACTCTTAGCAGTTATATGTTAGTATCAAACACACGCACACCACAACACACACGGACTTAAACACATACACGTAAATGCACCCACACACATACATGCACACTCGTACATACTCGTACACACTTACACGTAGAGAGAGGTTCACTTCACACGTTTCATTTTATTCATTTTTTATGTATGATCATACTATAGAATTATTGTACTTGAATAATAGTCTGTGGATGCTAGTTAAGTTAAAATTCTCGTCAGGAATGGCGCCGTAAGCTGAAATACAGGTTTTTTTACCTAGTTTGGCAACGGAGTCTATCTCAGGTTTAATGTGTAAGTTATAGTGGTTTTATGTTGAACAAATTGTATTGTATTTGTACAACAAATATTATTATTAAATTATATTATCATGTATATATGTATTATATCAGACTCTCAAATTCTTTAATTTGTAAAAATAATTCTAGAAATATTACGGGCTGCTAACTTAGACTCTTACAACCTGTAAACTTGACAGACAATTGAGTCATTGTACTTTCTTTCTTAAAAAGTTAATCGCTACATTAGCGTTGTTAGATATGTTCAAATCATTTAATAGAACCTCCTTGTTCTATATAGTAACAATGTGAATTATATCGAAGCACATCGATGCTACTCGAGTCTAAGGAAATTATATTTTTTCTCTAAGCTGGTAGTTACTTAATTAATTAACAATTCAAACTTTTTAAAAAGCTTGACTGTCGTAAAATATTTGCCAATACCTCGCGAACATTTCTTTTTGAAGTAAAACTTCTTTACACACGCTTGACTTGAGGTGTAAGATGGTGAATGCGTGACGAGAGCGTTGCGAACACACATTTTCTTTCTCTCTTTCTCTCATAGCTAGAGTTTCTCTCTAGAAGTTTTACTTCAGTCGTGTGGTCTAAAGCACAATCGTTTTTTTTTTCAATGAATGTGATCAATATTTGTGTGTCAATATCATACAAATCAAATATACGGTACGACAGCGTATAAAATACATACAAACAAACAATTTTTACACATAAAAGGGGAAATAGAATGTACGAATACGAGTACATATTTGCCTCCCACCCTGCGGCAATCCAAAAATGCTGGCCATTTATTAAAATAAAAAGTGTGTCGAAAACTCGTTCGAAAAATTTAATATATAGTATTTAAATAGAAAAGTAGTTTTAATCTATTATTCCATGTTCCCGTTCTATCAGTACTGCTTAGTTTTAGCTTGACTTTAGCAATAGCACTGAACAATGTTCAGTGAACATACGTTATCTAAACTAATATCATAAAGCCGAAGAGTTTGTTTGCTTGTTTGAACTAATCTCAGGAACTACTGGTTCGAATTGAAAATTCTTTTAATATTGCATAGCCCCATAACCGAGCATCACGCTACAACAAAAATCAAAGAAAAATGTTGCGGGGACGGGTAAAATTTATACCTTTTCAGGGAAGCAGACCAAGTTGTGTGGGTCAGTTAGTATAATAAAAATTAAGTAATATAGCGATTTTGCAGTTTTCTCACTGAATTTAAAACATTTAAACAAATCAACAATGGAGTGCAAATCCAGGAGGTCGTTAAGCCCAGTGAGCTTTGCTGGTTCTGTATTTACTACGAGAGGTACAACAACTCAGAGGGAACAGTAAATAGTTCAGTTACTAATTTTCTCCAGCTAAGGTATTTATTTACTAAATGGGAGCTACGAAAGCAGCGGCTTTGTCCTGCAAAACCTTACAAGGCTGACTGAATTACAATTCAGTTAGTCACTTGCTCAGAACATAAGCACTAATAATAATAATAACCTCATACATTTCAAACACGACAGTCTGATCCCAGACTAGGTAGAGCTTGTACTATGGTTACAAGACTGCTGATAAACATACTTATATATTTTAAAAACATACATATTATAAATAAATTACACTCAGACACAAAATGGTCGTGCTCATCGTATGATTATATGTATAGGGTCGGAATCGAACCCACGAACTCCGGCTCAGCAGTTAGGGTTACTAACCACTAGCACCAACAGGCCCGTCAAGAACAAGTAATATGTTTTTTTATTCGTGGCGTTGAATTAAAAAGTCTTGAAGCCCTTTTTTTAGTGAATGTTAATACTACATCTGACATTTAACTATAAGCAGGTTTTGTTTGGGTTCCTTTTCTTAATAAGGCAACTCACAGTAGGAATATATTCTGTGTCGCGGGGACTTCACGTACATACACGAAACGGACACAATGAACACCCAGACCCAAAAAATTAATTTGTAGATCACACAAAGTGTTGTCCCATGTGGGGATCGAAGCCACAACACTCAGCACAGTAGAAAGCAGCAAGGTAACCGCTTGAACCACTAAGCCATTCGTGCAATCAAAGGCAGGTTTTCTGCGGTTGCGTTGTATGTCAGGTCTGTCATAGCTCCTTATTTGTGTTAAGTCTATAACCGTTAAGTTAATAACTACGCTGTGTTTGATGTTGATGATAAATCTCTTAATCCCTTTTTTCATTCGTAATAGATTTTGGTCTTAACTATAAAAACATACGTGTAAAAAATGTCAAGTGTTTTAGCCAATTTTTTTATAAATTTTGTAATTGCTTAAGAAATAACACCGTAAATATGGATAAAATAAGTTACTATGACAAATTTTAATTCAATGAATTAAAACGTTAGTTGAATTTTATATAAATAAAACTACACCTTGTACTAGTTAATCAATTATTAGCTATATAAAACACCATTAACGTTTGATAAACTATTACAATAATAAATTTAATCAAAATATTATTTAAACCGAAAATTTTAATTCGCAAAAGCTTATAAAAAATCGCTTTGCATTAAACACAACCGTTAACACGCAAAAATTATTTGAACGCACAATACAATAAAAAAGGAATGCAAAACACTTACGATTTCGTTGTCTCGAAAGCGAATCTTGAAGCACGGCCGCACGCGATAGCACTACGCACACACTGATCGACCGTCGCACGCGCACTCCTAACCTACCCCACCTTACTAAGGCTTTCTTCCGAATACACTCCTCTTTTAGTGACCACCGATTGTGTGACAGTCTTGATAAAAAAAAATAACAGAGCTATGGTATAGCCGTTTATATTCCAACTCAGCTAATCGAAAGTGACCATGAAGACAAAAATGATACACGTTACAAATGATCCACTCTTAAACGTTCTAGAACTGACTTTTTATTACATCATTGTGTTGTAATTTCTGCACAATTTGAATAATCAGAAACGTGTGGACGCACATTCGATTGATACACTGTAAGGTTCTTAGGAATTATCATCTACATTGTGAATGGATTAGAATTCCTGAGACACGAGTACTTCTTTTTTTACATATCTCGTAAGAAACTGCAGCAATAAACGCTGCGGGAAAATCATTAAAGTGTAAGGAATTTTTAGAAAATATAAATACGTAATTGTTATCGACATTTATTTAATGGAAATAAGATATTCTGACATGAAAGCAGCATCGCTTTGAATATGGAAAACCGGTAATTATAATATGGCATGGTGACATTAGTTTAATGGTTTGCATATCCTTGAAATACGTTTCGACGTTTTTAGCCAATTCTAGTTAATTAAATGTCTGTACAGGCGGACGAGACCAAAAATAGATATAGATTGAACATCCTGAATTCTACATAAAAATAGCATCGTTTGCCAATTATCATTAACAAGTCCGAAGGTTCTTCAACGAGCTGTCAACTCTGCTAGTGTAAAGTGTAAGTCAATAATTGACTAAAGTTCAAAATAGCTTTAATTTAGAAATAAATTATTTGGACAAGAAAGGTCAGAAATTTGGAATCGAAATTTCACTTATTTAATGGTATCTGACATTTTACTGGCAGTAGTAACTAATAACAATTACACATTGACAAAATCAATAATTGACTAAAGATAAAAATAGCTTTAATTCAGAAATAAATTATTTGAGAAACCGCAAATTTGATGAGGACCGAATTGTTGACATCTTTTTCTTTTTTGGTCAGGGAAATGCAACATTGGCATGACAATATTGTACTTCTCTGACTAATACTAATATTATACTACTAAAACTAATATTATATATTTGAATATGAGTATGTCCGTTTCTTATGTTTTTACACCTGAAACCACTCAACTGCTCATCATGGTATTATAATAAAAGAACTGTGCCGGATAAATAGAAAAATAAATCTTAAACGGTCATTTGGATTGTCAAAATGTAAATTAACCAGAAAGAACCTGCGAACAACATCTAAAAACAAAATACATCACTCCTCTGTTTCACTCTTTGTGTTTCTTTCTGTCTTGTCAGCTAAATATGTTTTCATTGACAGCTGGTTTTAGTTAAATAATATCGTTTATTATTTATAATTATACGTTTTCTTTTTTTATTATATCAACACACATGAGGATAAACACGTGACTGAATGGGGTTTTGAGCTTTTGAATTAATAAATCAGTCTCATTAATATTTTAATCGCTTTATAACATTCAAAGAGCATATTTGGTTAATGACGTGCCAAATTTCGGTAATGCTTTATTTGTGGCACCAAAAACGCAGTGTTAATCCCTTGGTATGTAGTGGCAGTATTAATGAGGTGAAACTATTTAGGTGTATTGTCCATTAAACTGATTGCATATGTTGAGTGACATACAATTGTCTAAACTCGATCGTATTGTACTTTATTCTAAGAATATTTTTCTTTATTGCACTAAATTAGTTCTCTAACTTTTATAGGCTATTTTATTTACATGTGTATAATTAACAACTAGCTACTATGCATGTTAACAACTCTTGATGGTTAATTTCTACTTCCTTCTAATTATTTGTATGCTATAGGTTTTTTTTTTATGTTAGTCGGGACGAGGAGACGCGTCACCTGATGGAAAGTGACTATCGCCGCCCATGAACGTCTGCAACTCAGGAGTCACAAACGCGTTGCCGGCTTTTTAGAAAGGAGTACGCTCTTTTTTTTGAAGGTTTGAACGTCGTATCGGTCCGGAAATACCGTATGCTATAGATATACAATAATATGTAATTTGAATGGTTTTTCTAAATTGGGAATCTTGGAGCCAATATGATGATGGAGCCAGAACGTACCTATAGTAAATCTCTTGGGTTTGAACTCATACTTCCTATGTCAAAACTTCATAGCTAGGGGTAGATTTTGTTTTATATGTGTGCAAATCACTTAGACCCCCACCCCACAGGGGTTGCGGTAGGGCGGAGTGTCAGAATCGAACCAATTAAAATCATACGGTGTACCAGTGATAGTAAATCATTACTGTTGCGCTAGGAAGGCTTGTCTAATTAGATGGTTATGAAACTGTAGCAAGGAAACGAAGGATCTAGTGATCCTGGAGGTTTCTGGAGATGGAGGTTACTGGTCAGAATTATGGGTTTAAAACGATATTAAAAATAAAAATGAAATAAACATCCCCAACGTAAATGAAAAGACTTCATATCGGCCAAGAGGTGCCATACGGCACCCGTAACTTTTGACGTACGAAAAATCAAATATGCAAACAAACTGGATAATTTTACTTTGTACTATAGTCAACGAAATATATACGAATAAAACAAAGTGCATTTAAATTATATATTACGCAAAATAAGTAATTTATAAGACACTAGCTCGAAAGGTACATCCATTTTATTCGATGATTAATACATTAATACTTTAGTTAAATTAGTTTTAGTTAATACAACTCTAACAGTTTATATATCATGTTTGTGACGAGAATTTTGCTAATTGATTTAATCAGGCTTTTTTAGGTAGCACCGTAGAAGTAGTACCCTTTTAGCTATTGAGCTACACTCTAAATCTAATATTATATTAAGCTGTTTTAACGTTTACCTGTTAATCGAAGCGAGATAATGTTGGTTCAGCTTTTTGCTCAATGATATAACGATGACTTTTTTATGAAGGCTGTGACATAAGTATGTAATGAGTTTATGATCTAGAAAAGAACATTTTTGTTTTAAGATAGATACACGTTGTTAACATTTTGTGAGTATGAACAGCCAGCGGTAAGAAAATAAGATCTCCTGAAAAAAAAAGAAGAAATTTGGTTTTGTTTCAAAGTTTCGTATTTTAGTAATTTGTTTTTGTTTTGGGATGTACCAAAAAAGGGGTAAGTAAAGAAGACACCATGGGTTTCCCTTCTCTTCTTCTACAAAAGTGCCCCCTAAAAAATTATTTTACACCCTTTGAGGGTATCATCTTCCCAAAATTTAATTTAAAAAGTTCATTCTTTGGGGCTTTGATTAAAATATATGACTCTCAACCACAAACCTTATTAAAAAGATAAAATCATTTTTTAATTGTACAACCATAAATCACTTTAATTGAATTACACTCTACGAAAAAAAGGAAAGGTTTTTTTTAATAAAACCCAAAAAAAAGCAAATTTCCTAGTTTATTTTACATTAGCTTATTTGTATAAACAGACAACCTTTTACAGAGTTTTGGAAAAAATTTGCAAACTTTAAAGGGAAAAATCGTGTGGTAAAACCCCCCTTCATCGTTCCGTAAGAAACCGACTAAGGGAAACAAACTAGCTGGCAACAGCATTTCAAAAGAAGAAAAACTTGAAAAAAACCCTATCCAACACTTTGGCCAGCGTGGTATACTAGGACAAAAGTTTTTTTTAAGGGGAGGGGTATGTCCAGAAGTGGAAAATTAAAAAAGTGTATGTGAAAAGTAAAGATATTCCCATTTTAATTTCGATTTAAATTTCACTACCTATACGTTAGATTATGATAAGAACTTGTCTTTTTGTGGCTTAGAATTTTATATTTTTTTTAAATTCGAGTACTCGTGTATAGGGGTTCTTTCGTTTTAAAGTATTAAACTCACGAAACAAAAATTTTAAAATATTATACAACTAGTAAATAAAAAACTTTTTTCATTAATATATTTTTTAAACCCCTCGGCCCCCCTTTTTTTTTTGGAATTAATTTCATGCATGATGCACGTCAGTGAATGCGACGTGCGTACGGGGCTGCTATTTTTGTTTCCGGAAATTTCATAGTGAAACAAAATATAAAAACATTAAATTACAGTTTATTGCTTTCAAAAAAATCGCCCTAAGATCAGCACTTTTTCATACGTTTTGGGAACCAATTTCGTAGCACTTTTTCCATTCGGGTTGTGTTTTCTCCAAAACTGAAATTTTTTCAACAAAAACCTTTTCAGGGTCGAAAAAAATTGGATTTATTCTTCCGGTTGGGAATAAATATAAGTCAGGCCTGTACGCGGGCGACCCATAACTCGATATTTTGATCTTTAAGATTTGGCAAACAAATGGTCGGTATCATTCGAATTAACGTTTTACGAACCTCTAGGGGCAGTAGCCACATGTCCATTTATACCAAAAAAAAGCGCCCTTTTTGCTTCAAAGTTTTTTTTGAAGAATGACTTTTTTTGGTTTTCGGCTCATTTTTGGAACCCCAAACCGTTTTGCTTTTTGTTTAGTTTTAAATCATACCATTATCCAAGATTCATCCCCTGTGTAGATATTAAGACAGCTTTTGACGCCCCTGATTGAAATTTTTTGTAACATTTTTTACACCAATCGACAAAACCCCCTTTTTTTTGGTAAATCTTAAGTGAACGGAACCCAACATGAAAAAAATTTTTTTTACAGTTAAATGTTCGTGAAAATTTTTTATACTCGACATGTTTTATTCCAGAACCCTCTATCTCGCATTAGAAACTACAATTTGCATTATTAGTTCCCCCCCACGCATCAATATTTTAAGGTACAAGAACCGATTTGGAGACCTTTTTTAAATTGTCTGTAAAGCACGGGGACCCCCCTCGTTTTAAACTCGCTAAACCAGTGAACACAGATTTTTTGATGATATTCGTCCTCAAAAGTCGAAGTGGGGGTGATCGATGCACGTTTTTGATTAGCATCGCCCAAAAAACGTATAAAACATAGCACAAAATTTCACGAGTTAAATCCATAGGATAAAAACCCCCCATGTATAAAAAAAATAACACCCGAAAGAAATGTATTCTTCAGCCAAAGAGTTCCATTTCTAAAAGTTTAATTACTTTTTTTAAAATGTTGGGTACATAAAAGGCAGCCCTAGTATGCCCACAAATGCGTTTTTTCATAAGCTTTTAACCCTTCATACGTAAACAACCCTATAATCCCTTTTTTTGGTTCGGGGATTTTAAACCTCTCGTTTTTTGGGGAACCTTTTTTACAGATTTTTAAAAACTAGTAAATATCTTCTTTTCAAAATTTTTTTTTTTAAAAAAAACAACGGGAGGATTATTTGTATATCCTGAGTCGCTGGGTACTTTACATACATACATGAAAAAGAACAAATAACACCCAGACTTTGAACAACAAATGTGGATTTTATAAATGTTGTCCTATTGGGGATGAACCCACAAATCAGCGAGAGGAAGCTGCGAGGTGACCCCTTCACCATGGGCCTTTCTGCAGTCATATTTATAGGTATCGAGGAAAAATTTTTTTTTGAAATTTTAAAAACAAATTTTTTAAATAGAAAAAATTTTAAAAGAAAAAACAAATCTTAATAGGTCCATAAACTTCTCGATTTTTAACAAAACACAGTTTTAATTTAAGGGGAGAGCTTCTTTTCACGTTCGTCAAATGGGGAAAAAATCCCCTCTGTTTCTCCCTCTTCACTTTTTAAATAATTAAAAAAAAACCAGCTTTTAGGGATTAAATTTAAATTCAGTGGAGATCCCCAAAAACCCCCTCACGAAGTCAATAAAGATTTTTTTTTTTTTTATTAAATAAAAATCCTTATAAAAGGTTTTTGATGACAAGAAATTTGGAATCCATTTGTTTCCCTAATAAAAAGGGTTTTCAAGGAGGAACCGAAACCCCAAAATTTTTGTGGAGTAAACTAAAAATTTTTAACTGGCCAGAGCATAGGCAAATATTTTAAAAAAATAGAATTTTTTTCTAAGGATTGGCAAATATTTATATACAAAGCTTTACAAAGTTTTAAAACCCCTTTATCAATTGGTATGCCAAAATGCCCCAGTATTATCTTACTCTATGCCCAAAACAACCTAAAAGTTTTTCGTAAAAATTCTTCGCTCCAAAACTAAAATAAAATAAAATAATCTTTAACATATGATTAATTATTTTTTGTAAAAAACCCTGTATCATTTAGAACTTTTTGGGGTGGTAGTTTTGAAAAAACGAAATTAAGCAAAGTTTGTAAAAAAAAGAAAAAATATTTTTACAGCTGGGGCATTTTTCGTAACAAATTGTTTAACTCTTTCTCACGTTTGAACGAATTTTAATAAAGGTGGATTGCAATATGTTATTTGAATTTGGACGAACGACAAATTTATAGAGTCACCGGCCCGGGTAAAAACAGGGCTAGTCAGAAATTTTTGTAAGGGTTCAGAATTTTTTTTCGCATCTTTATTGGTGAATATTATAATGACTTCAAATTAAACGTGATGATAATATTGATTAAACACTAAACATCAAAAAAAGGTCGAACAATTAAATTTTGAAATATGAAATATACGAAAAATTTTACAATTAGGATTCCCAAAATGTTGGAAATTCATCGCAATTTTTTTAAAGGAAAAAGGAAATATAGAACTAAAGGAGGATATACCTTCCCAAACCCCTAGGGTTAAGAAACTTGTACGCAAAAGCCACCCCAAAGTGATAAAAAACCCTATTAAAGAAAAAAAAAATCTTCACGAGTTTTAAGCGCTTTTTTCCAATTTAAAATAAAAATTTAATACACGTAAAAAATTTAAAAAAACCGATATGCTCAAATTTTAAACCCTTTAAAAATAATCTAAAAGTTTATCTACCAAAACGACGTAGTGTAAACGTGGGGATTGCAAAACGAACTGTCCCAATAAAAAATTTTAAGCCTTAATTTAAAGGGGTTTGTAAAAATATGCATTAGTAAGCAAATTTGAAAAGTCAGGGTTAAATAAGATAAAAAGATCCTGGAAAGGCGCGATCGTGAGATAAAATAAGTATTTGCGGGGATTGTTTTTTCCAGAAGAGTTTGAAAAAAAAGTATGTCACCGATGAAACTTGAAGAATTATTGAAACCAGAATTTTTCTTTCACGGAACAATTGGACAGTACGTTTTTATACTGATGTAAAAAAATTATGAATGCTAAAAAAAACCTGAGAAAAAAATGGACGAAAAGATAAAAAGTGATGAAACAAAATGTTAAATTCTGAATAATTCAACTTAAATATGTACGTTTTTATGTAAAGGTTATCAGAGGAATACTCTTGACGAGGCACTACCCCTGATACGACCCCTAGGAAGTCATTCAGGACATACAGCAGTTTGGCAAAAAGGGGTAGGTTGTGTAGTGTACGTAAGAAATTTCTATCCCCAAAGACATCTTCTTTTTCACACTTAATTTCTGTGAAAAATATGAAAAATAAAAAACATTATAATTTTTGTAGTTTTTTCAAACATTATTATAATATGAAATGTAGAATAATTTCGAAGTTCACCGTGAACCCAAACTAAACAACTAGGGTCCTTACCACAGGATTTTTTTTGACTAAATCCCCTTAGCTTTTTTCAAGTCAGATTTGTAGTGGGGGGGGACTTTGTTTTAAACAACTTTTCTACTTTGGCATTTTAGTATAAATCCGGAAAATTTTTACGTAATAAAATAATGTTTTTTTCTTAAACAGAGTTTCCAAAGGTAATAAAAACAAAAGGGGTTTGCTGTACTGGCTTTAATGACGAAAATTTAGACAGTATGTAAAACGGGTTTTAAATGATAACTCTTTTACCGTTAATCACTATCCAAAAGGGTTTCCCTAATAAGAAAACTGAAAAGAAAGTTATAAAAAAAAATTCGGACATAAACGGTTTAATGTTGCATAAACTCGGGTACGTTGAAAATCGTTGAATTTATTATATTTCACCAAAAATTGGGCAGTATTTAAAAGCCAGTTCTGTGTAGTTTTTCGAAAAAAAAAATCAAAATTGGCTACCGGCTGGCTCTCAAACCTTTACCATTAAAAAGTTATTCAGGCCGAAACGGGCCAGGTACCGCAGGCGCAGAAAGACCCCTGTCTCCATAAACCAGGCCTGAGGGTGACAAGTGGGCCACCCGTCACCTAGCAGAAGCAAACAGGTTGGAGCGAGACGCGCTGCGGAGGGGGCCGCGCCCCAGGATTGGGTATCTACCCCCCGTAAAGGCCCAAGGTAAGCGGGACCGGGATTTTCCTTTCTAAGTACATTGGCCTTCTAGAGTATAACTAGCCCTGGAAAGGGACCCGAGTCGCGTCGTTTTTTTTTCGGTTCGATCGACATAAACCCCGGAGGTGGTATCCGAGGTATTTTTGCACAGAAAAAAAGCAACATAAATTTTCATTTCTTAAATTCTTGGTTTTCTCCAAGTTCTTTATGGGTTCAAGTTTAAAATTTGAATTAACTAAAAAAAAAAATAAATATTTTATTCTTTTTATATTAACCGGGAATATTTTTATTTTAACGTTAAACATTTTTTTTTATTAACAAAAGGTTTTTTTTTTAACTTTTTAA
>CADEBD010000517.1:0-29158 GCA_902825455.1 Arctia plantaginis
AAATTTTTAATCAGCTGACCCGGCGAACTTCGTACCGCCTTAGCGTAGCAATGATGCACTACTTTATTTTGTATAGCTGACCTATCTTAGGTATGAGTACCTATTCAATTTGAACTGTAATCTATAATATCCTCCATATAAAAATGAATCCATAATTCCCTGGTCTCGCTATACCTGAAAAGGACCTTACTAATTTAATTAAATAAAAAAGAAAATATATACTTCATAATAGTGTTTATTCCATAGGATTCAATAATTCCACTAATGTTTTTACAAATCGCTATTGAACAACTTGGCATTTTTAATTAAACACAGCTCAATACCACGCGCGCTCTAGAAAGCAACTAATAGTCTCTGTACCCTTCACTGCTTCTCTCTACTCTAATGCTTTTTGATAAACTATATTTTTAGTTTTATGTTCTGGCGCGTAAATAAATAATGTTGATGGTTTTCCGACACGGGAACAGGCGACATATAATTGGCCATGTGAAAAACATGGATTTAGTCCAATAGCAACAATTTGATCTGAACTGTAATCAATTGCCACATTATAACTGAATGCAGCTCTGTGGGGATTAAACACAACATTTCTATCTTGATATCGATTCCGTTCAAGTTCATTTCGCGCTTCGCGTTGCTCATCAGTTTGATTTGCTCTTATATTTCTTTGACTTGCCGTATTTCGAGTTCTGCGGCCTAAGCTTTTACGTCTGGTTGGTGGCATTGTTAAAAACGAAAATCCAACTGAAAATAAAAGCTCTCATACATTTTCTGTAGGACCATGTATACCAAATTATAGTATTGTGTAGTCACCAAAAGTTACTAAAAATCAATATGAAGCTGTGAACTTACCGTGATTAACAAACACTTATTAGCAAACAAAAATCTTCTTAGTCTTTAAAACAAAACAAACTTTAACAAAAACTTTATAAACTTATTGTTGGCGCGGTTATGGGTGTGATGTCACAGATTAGTGATGGTTAACTCGAGTACCTAACCCGAGTGTACTCGAGTTGGACGTAACTCGAATCTACTCGAGTTGAATATTCTCTAATTCGAGTTCGAAAAAAATTTCAAGCATATAATTTAGCTAAGGAAAAAATATTCTTTGTGATACTAATTATCTTATTTTCTTGAAAATATTGTGATTACTGATTATAAAAATAGTTTGATTGATAGTAAATATTATTTTAAATACTTAAATAAATGATTGGATTTCACTCGAGTTAAATCGAGTAATATTTTTTCCGAGTTGTCACATCACTATAACAGATTACCACAGATTTTTTTTTATAAAGCCAATGTACTACCACAGATTACTAAATAGGTTATGCGAAGTTTGTATAATGCGTTCTGAAATCAAACTCATATACTCAGACCACACTTAGGTGCGCCTACCTATATTTTACCTTAGTAACGTCATAAAATCGGAACATTTAATAATATTTATCTATACATAACTATTCCGTGGCGAGTTATTTTCAAAAATTAATTAGAATTTAATTAAGTAACCACGTTTCCGAACAAACAACGCTCTTTCAATATAGTCTATGGCTGTGAATGACATTGGCTGCGTTCAAGTTTACTAAGTTCTTGGCAGATCTTAGCATATCTTGTAGCAACAACTTAAAGTAACTATATTATTTATTTTTTTAATCTATAATGAAAAAAATATAATAAAAAAACAATGCAAGACATATTTAAGTGTGTCTAAAATTAATTTTTTGGTAGATAAAGTCAGCCCTGCTCAGAACTTAGTAAACCTGAACGCAGCCATTGACATTCGTTACGCGCGTTTTTTTAAATATGCAAAATTAAATGTATATTTTTTAATATTTCTGAGAGATTTCCTAAAAAAATTTTGCCGTAAGAACCTTCTCCTAATAATAACAAATACAACAAAAAAAGAATTAGTGAAATCGGTCCAGCCATTCACGCGTGATGCCGTGACCAAGGAAAACGGGTTTCATTTTTATATATATAGATATAAAGATGTCCCGTAGTATAGTCTTTTCATAATAATAGTATAATTAATTACTCCACACTGACACTATATTAATGGTATCTACATTGCACCCGTGCGAAGCGCTAGTTATTTGATAATTGTGACTAGGACTATAATTGCATGCCCACTCCTTTTTTATGGTATTTGTGACAATCGAGCGGACGGGTTGCCTGTTGGTAAGTGACTACCGCCAGTCACTTACCAACAGGCAATCCGTCCGCGCGGCGGCCTATTGACACCTGCCACTCAAGAGACAAAACAGATTGAGGCAGTTTGGTTAGGTCAGGGAAAAACAACAGTCCAGCCATATGCGCCGAAGCATGACTCTTGCATTGACTGCAAGGATGGCATAGTGGTTTAAGCGGTCGCCTTGCCGTTTCCTACCACGCTGAATGTTGTGAGTTCAATCCCCAGATGGGACAACACTTTGTGTGATCTACAAATTGTGGTTCTAAGCCTGGGTGTTCTTTGTGTCTGTTTCATGAACGTTTGTAAAGTCTCCTGGCGACACCGGATATATTTCTAATTAGGTGTTGTTTTAAAAAAATCCCCATTGATGACAAACGAGGTACAAAAGTGACGCAAAAAATAGATAAAAACCATCTATAAAGCGTGTTTAAGCTCAATCCATCAGTGCAGAACTTTTTGAATTTTGTAAGAGTACACAAACCAACCTAAAATTTAAGAGATAACAGATAATTCACTGTCTACTTTATTACATATGAATAATCACCTTAAAACGGCATTCCTTGCAGCCAGCACAGCCTCATAGATGAGTTTCTGATCTTCAGTAAACTTGCCGTTGGCGGGGAATGAACACGTTATGTCAGCAGCGTACCCGGCGTAGTTGCCGCCCATGTCAAACAAACTGTAATATATCAAATATTAATTTATTTATTACATAAATAATTGAAATTACTTTACTTTAAGGTACATTTGATAGGGGGGTCAATCAGGGGTCCATAGACTGAGCTGGCTAGGATTGCAATGTGTTAACTTATTCGGTTACCACTTAGCCACGAGCACTGAGCTATTTTATTTTTATTACTTGTATAATAGTATTGTAAATAGTAACTGTAAATAGTAACAGATTTATGAACAACTAGCTAAAACCCGCGGTGTTACCCGCGTTTGTTGTTATAACCGAGGGCAACGCCGCGGGGAGAAGCTAGTCTAAAAAAAGTCCCGTCGAAATCGACAGACAAAAATTGTAAAAAATGATATTTTGGCATATGTACCGTGTAAACATACATATGCATTTAGTAAAAAGCGGTTATTTTAATATTACAAACAGACACTCCAATTTTATTTATTTGTATGTACAGATACACAAAAATATTGATCAGTAGGTATATAAAACTTATGTGTTACCTACCTATCACTTACCGACGCAGTGTTTCGTTCTGAACAAGCTAGCTAGGCAAAATCATTTTTAACCTAACATAAACATTTTTATGAACACACTAGCTGACCCCGCAAACGTTGTATTTTGCAAAACAAACAAAAATTAGGGATCGGTCACCCTTACCATTTAGGGGTATGAAAAATAGATGTTGGCCGATTCTCAGACCTACCCGCAAAATTGCACACCTTGCACACAAAATTTCAAGAGACGGCTTGACCGATTAGCCGTTTCGGAGGAGTACGGGAACGAACATTGTGACACGAGAATTTTATATATAAAATTACTTAAACACCTTAAAATCTTGTTTAGCACTAAAATAAAATCGCATTTTAAAAACATAATTTTCATTGCAATTAAAAGATTTATGTGCTAAAACAAAATCGCTCCTAGATCAATAACAATTAATATTTAAGTAATTTGAAATATTTAGTTACCCTAATGTTACTAATCACTTAATTGGAGCGTACTCCTTCCTAAAAGGCAGGCAACGCGTTTGTGACTCCTGAGTTGCAGATGTTCCATCTGGTCACTTTCCATAAGGTGACCCGTCTGCTCGTCTGCCCACTCTGACATAAAAAAATAAATATTATAATAATATAATATAACTAACAACAAATTTATCTTAAAACTACCTAACTAGGTTATTCTGAGAAAAAACCTTCAAAAGGTAATTACTTATCGTGCATAACTTAATTTCCAGATGAATTTTCTAAAAAATAATAGTCAGAACTGATATTAACACTGGTTACATTTCTAGGAATATTTATGTTTAAACTTTGACAAAGACACTAGTTGTTTTTCTTCTGGAATATCTCTAAGGCTTAATCCAAAGGCCCAAAATCTTGGGTGAGGCCTTTGTTCAGCAGTGGACGTCTTTCGGCTGAGAAGTATAAGAATTACAATACATTAATCATACCACATATCGCCATTTTCGAGCATCTTAGAGTTAGGCGCACCGGCGTGACCATAGTGCAGTGTGGCTCCGTTATCTCCCGAGCCGCAGATACAAGTGTACGAAACGTGACGACACCCACCGACTCGGTAACAGTGGTCCAAGAATACTGACTCACATTGATACTCTTTTAGGCCAGGTTTTACGTAGAGCATCACCTGTTACAGAAGATAAAGAAAAAAGTCTACATTTATTTAAATTCTGGGGCTTTTATTTATACCGAAACTTACAGAAAGTTCTACAGGAGTTTATTACCGACTTACGAGTTACTGTCTAAGCCTTTGGCTAACCTTGATTGTATATTTTTTCTTATTTTAAATGCACTAATCCTATTAGAGAAGAATATATTAATAGGCATTTAAAAAAGGTGAAGAATTTAAAGTTCTGCACAACTTCGTTACTTACATAAATATTTGGTAATATGATTAGGGAATCAATCCATGAAATATGCAATCAAAGCGTCAATTGATTGCGGTAGTAACAATTTATTTTGGTTAACAGTATCTGGTTGAACCTTACATTGAACCAGTTGAGTAGTCAAGGCGTTGAAGCATACTAAGCAAAGTGACTTTCGCCGTTTTTATACTATTGTTAGAATCGAGAGACTTGATAATATGGGAATCGAATCCACTAGTATCATAGGGGCAGTTCAGGGTGTGATCACACATCTAAAATATTTAAAAACAATTTTCAAACGTTAAGTTTACAGGACAACTACTAATTTAATCTTTTATAAAAATGCAATTAAAAAATGAACAACCTGTTTATGTGCATCTGACGATACTTTACACACATATCGCATGACTTCAATTTCCTCTGGAGTCTTGATAACGCGCCTGTAATAAAATATACATTGATTAACATACCATTTACGCTATGCAAAGTTTAGAGATTTATGACCTCTGATAAAAATACTATGTAAATCCGTTATATGTGAGTTAATTAATATATTTTTTATTTTTGTACGTCGAGGAACTAAATAGGTACCTACTACATGTTAGATTTCAAGTAGGTTATTAAAACTTGTTTTCTATATATTTAAAAAATCTGCAAAAACACCACTTTCTTTTTGGGCTATTGATCATAGTAATATATCTAAATAAAAATAAATGTCGAAATGTATAGCTAAGCTCAAAACTTGAGTGGCTCAATTTTGCTAATTTTTTTCATATTTTCGTTTGGGCAAAAGGAAGATTCTTGTAAAGAGAAGAAACGTAAAAATTGCGAGAAAATAGTAGTGTGGCGACTCCCACATACAAAAAACAGAAACATACTACAACGCCATCTAATGAAGACACACCGAACTACGGAGTAACTACTGAAATAAGAATTGCTAATCCTGTATCGCGATATAAAGAATTCCCTCGCCGATTAGCATATATACAACTTCCCAACATCAACCGTTGGGGGCCGCGGCCCGCCAGGCATGATCACCTCGCCTGGTCGGAGGATCCTCCCTTTGTGTTGGAGGGACATGACACCCGTTCCTCCACAGTAGAAACAACACTTTTCCCATACAAATCACAGAGTAAAAGACCTGTCCCTAACTGTCGAACATTTGACGTCAATCAATACAAAACAAAGGCGCGTTAGGATGATCTTTGGTATACCATCAAGTTGATTAGGCTGGTATTAATCTTTTTTTAAGCCAGCCCAAAATAAAGTTCGAAGAAAAGTGATAACTCTGAAAAAAGGTTTATTACTTTTTACAGGCTAATAACTTTTGTCAGAACGAAGTCTGTTGGGGTACATAATATTTTTAACAGCCTAGATATTTGTAGTAGTTGTCGTAAGGAATTGTAGGCAAACCGGTCTGATTAAATATATGTAGGTAAAAAACAAAGGAAGCGATGACATAAAAAAGAATACTTATATTTTTATCTTATTGCCACACTTTTCTTAGGGCTTTTCGTTAGAAACAAGTATGCAATAAACTATATAAGATAACAAACTTATAATTTGTTAAATTATAATAGGGATTACAGCGATATTGATGAACAAATAGTAGCAGTAAAATATAAGGGGTATTAAAATATTATATTTACTTAAGCAACATGCAGAAAGATCATAACAATCTATATAATCAGATAACGTGAATGATATACTTACAGTTCGGCGATAATAGGGAATAACGTTTCATTGTCAACTTTGAATCTGGAATATGTAAAAATAAAATATTTATACAAAGATTTAATCAAATTAACCAACATTTTACTAACGCATCTTATGCGCAATTAGATAGAAATATATTATTCAGTAATGCTCCTAAAAAATAGTGTATTGATCAAATTTTAAGGAGGTTATTATAAAACATGGATAAGACATGTAAACAAAAAAACTCTAAGTCTCTCTCTAAGTTCTAAACTCTCATATCAGTATAATACAATAGTTAACTGCTCATTGTTTTTAATTTCTATGTTAGATTCATCAAGATAATAATACCATTGCATCAATTTTATATTAAGAAGCAAGTTTATAGGTCCAGACCCAAGAAAAATTATCAAAATTTCCTTGTAAACTCTTCTGTATTTTAAGTACTACCGCTCATGGTTATGTAAGTTGGTTGGTTGGTTGTATAAGTACTTAATTATAAGTTTTAGAAACTGAATTTGGCGCGGTGGGCGAGTCCGACTCGCACTTGTCCGGTTTTTTTTATTGCATTTATGGCATGTCTGTTAATGGAGTTGTGGGATTGTTAAAAACATTGTATTAAAAAGTGAGAAAAGCTTTCGTTACTTTACGTTACGTTAGCTTTCGAACGGAGCCACCGTTTACATAAATATGCATATTTCGTAAACGGCTACAATTATTTAGATCAAAGTTTACGTACATAGTTACAAAAAACGAGTGAATTCACTGAAGTATTCCAATATCTGTTTGTTGTTTAATACTTACTCATCAATCCCTTCAAATACAGCCTCTTTAGCAGTCAGACCACTATCTGTATTGGTGCCACACTATAGAAACAGAAAGGAAAAATAATGGTTAACTTATAAAACAATACCCAGAATAACAAGGGGGGCTTGCGGCTATGTGCTGACCAAGAGGGTGAAGTCCGACAATAATTTATCTACATGATTTTGGTTTTGGAGGTCTGATGGATAAGGTCTTTCCACAAAAAAATAAAACGAAATTCAGCCGTTTCATAGTAGACTGAAAACCGACCCCAACCTAGTTTGGGGAAAGGCTGATGAGGGTTGATGACCCAGAATTCACATGAATTAAAGTAATATGATTTATTACTGGTAATTACAAGATCAATACTTATACAGTATACTTTTCATAATCAAAGTTATCCTATGTATTATTAGGGGTTCAGAAAGCTATCCTTAATAATTTGTGTCCAACATTTCATGGCTACTGGTTAAGTAGTTTGCCCTAACTACTTAACCAGTAACCATAGCATAACAAGCAAATAAACAAGATTGACATTATCCTTACTTACCAATGTCAGCAGCTGGTCTGGATTTAACTTTTTGAGTACTTCTCGAATCTGAAATGATAGAAGGGAAAATAAACAACAAGGAAATATCTATTGTATCATGTTATCTAAGTTATTTAAATGTTACTGTTACTGACAAATAGTTACATACCTATTACAATGCAGTTATATAAGTGTATGTGATAACAAACATAATAGAATTGATATTAGTGCATGCCTCATAAATAATTTGTTTTAATTTAATCATTCATTTTAATATTTTCTTATACTCTTATTATTCTGAAAAGTTAATATTAATAAAACATGATTTTATTCCTTATAATACTAGTAAGTAATTTGGCAAAAAAAATATTGCTTGCTCCACTTCACAGTAAGGTGCTAAACCTATAAAACACATAGCCTAGACTCGATGATGATGTCCTTGCCACTACTATCATCCATAGACAAAAATACTTTATATCCCAAAAAAAACCATACAGTGCAAACACTGTGTAATATTATTTTTTATAACAATAAACTCACTAAAACTTAACTATTCCAAAATAGATTAATTAATTAACCCAATGCAGCAGTATAGACATACCCCATTAGGAAGAAAAACATTCATTTTTAGAGACAGTAAATATTTATCATTACATATGTGAATCATAATACACATTATTTTGTATCTAGGAAAGGATAGTCATAACTTAATACACACTATCATACATATTACACTGGGACTGTAACATGGTTGAAACATCAGGCAATTGAAAGGTATGCAATACCCATTAAGTGATCACATTATATTTATAATAGTTGTGGCAAAGCAAAAAGTTTTAAACAAATATATTTGGAATTATTTAACTATCAAATATGTATTAAAATTAATTATGTATTCAGTTGTTTTTGTTTCTTCACTCAATATGATGTTTCTTGAGTTTTGTTATAAAGAGTTTACAATGTATGCCAAATATTTCATCAAAAACACAAGACAGTATTTATCTATTATGATACAAGCTTGAAAAGGCATGTATCAGACTAATGTTAGGATAATAATTAGTGAATAATATGAACATGTTATTTGTACCTCATCCACATAATACACTTCATCAACCCCATAGATTTTTTTGAAGTCATTGCAGCTTAGCAGCTTGCCCATCCAGACCTCATACTCCTCAGGAAGGTGTGGTACAAATAGAATGGACTTGTTGGTAGTCACATCCAAGGCAAAGTAGCAGCTTGGCTCACGAACACCACATACCCAGGTAAAATAGGCTTCCTACACAACCAGGAGACATAAAGTTGGTAAAAAGGCATAGTCTAGAAAGCAGACATTTAGCAATTGTTTGCTTTTCTCAAGTAGCATTTGTTATACGACACTTATGTACATAAAGCATGTAGATATTAATAATGTAATAAATACCTGTCTAAACACATACTGAACATCTGTATCATAATGGTTAACGTCTTCACCACCCTGCAAAACTACAACTTGACCACTTTTTAGTTTACTTGCAAGGCGAGTTCTATTCTTAACGAACAGCGAGAGTGGCACTTCGTAAGTTCCAGGACCCATGGACCACGTAGCTGCCATCTTCGATGACAAACCGATACTGAACTTTGTAGAGTTTGTAGTTGACTTGCACAATAAAACACTTTGATATGATAAGCGATTATGTGTTTGAAATAGATTACGCTCAACGATATTGGCTAAGGCTGGCTTGTTACGACAAAACTTAATAGACTTGAATCGGTTACTGATTATATTTGTTGTACACCTTATTCCTAACATTTATATAAACTAAAGCTAACTTCGTAATAAAAATATTTACATTTCATTTTTCTTTTTTTTTACCATAGATAATAAATTAAAAAAAAAAAGTGCTTGACTTAGATCGTATAATTCGTATACGATTGACTTTTAAAGCTTTGCCTTTGTCAAGATAATTTTGAACTAAATTTATATAGGACTAGTTACCATATTTTCACCAACTTGGGAGGAGTGACCAGTGATATACGTTCACTCTAATCGATCATGCTATTCACCAGAAGATGGCAGTAATAAAATATATTTAGGTTAATTGTTGCAAAGCCAGCTGATGAGATAAACATGATTAGTAGTATAGCTGACGTTCATTTACAGTTTCAAGAAATAATTGAATGATAATATATGTCATCAAAATGATAGATCTGTCACCGAATAAGTAGAGAAACGAGATATAATTGGCAAGGCAAAATATAAAAATTTTGACTTTCTACACTTTAAGTATATCTTTTTAATTGGTGGTGATGGGGGTGTTTAGGGCTGACATAGGGGGCCTAAATAAACGTTAGTTACGTTTAGACGCACCGTTTCAGAGATATGGCGTAAAAAGATAACCTCATTTACCGTGTTAGGTTAGTGTTGAGACCAACAATGAACCGCCTGCAAGTATAAAAAAATGAAAAAAAATGTCTTTTACGACTATGATTTATCTGGGTGGTAAAAAGAGAAAAACTTATTACCACCCAGATTTCTTCGTTATGTCCTGGAGAAAGATTATCAATTGTTAAAAAGATGACTGTTTAGAATTTTTAAAATTTGATATTATTTTCAAGTATATTAATATGTTTAGTGTAATAAATACATTTTAAAATAAAGTTTTATACATTGTTTGGTGATTAATTACTGGTGACACTTCTATTTTTTGAAACCCAATACAATTATTTGATGACTGATATTATTTCCAAGTAATTCTTAATTAATATTTAAGTTACCGTTTTAATGTTATTTGTTGATTTAATTTTGCTGACAGATCTACTATTTTAGGAACAAATAAACCCATACTTGAATATCATATGTTCTTCACCATCAGATTACAAAAATAAAACAATGCCGCTACCTGGCTCTCGTTTTGGCATGTTTAAAACAATACACATTTACTGCAACCTTTCATAGAGATACAAAAGAATACCGTTTTGACATACTTTAATCTTATAAATTATTTTTAAATAAAAAAGAAACCGCCTTAAAAACACCTAGGAACTAAAAAGCAAAAAATAATTGGTATTTACATACCTATAAATCTATTAGTTAATACCACGAAATTCTCAGATGATACTATCACCCATTGGGCTTTGTATTGATAAATTAACGAATAAACTTAGCTCTGCAGCATTCAGAGTTAGAATAATTCGTGAACTAACTGATATTAAAATAGCCACATTAGTCTTTTTTTTGTTATTTTCATAATAAATTTCGTATCTTATTCACGAAGACAGATTGAATATCGCGCTGATATTCAATCTGTCTACGTGATGAAAAAGTTGGTTGTTCGAGTAATTTTGCCTGCAAAGCCTTCAATTGCAGTGTTGAACTGTTGAATTTAATTTTAAAGCTAAAGTAATTTTGACCATAGATAATTATATTTTTCTCAACTGGAGTGGCGGGGAGATATAAACTGTAAGCGCTGTTGCTATTCACCAATAGATGGCAGTATGATTTTTTTTCTGTTATGTTTACTGTCTGTACTGGTGCGTATGTGTATACATCAGCGTCAGCTGATGGGATAAACAATATAAATATTAACTTATTAAGCTAATCTTTATTTATCATTACAAAAGTTCGCATGGTAGCCGAATTCTGACCATATTTTCAATTGCTCAATTTTGAATGTATCCTTGACAACTACTGCGATACTATGACTATTACAAGTTGTATTGTCATTGTAAAGAGACTTTCTGTCAGGTAAACATATAAATTTAAAGCTTCTGAATCCGGTTTTAGATGATTTTAAAATTATACCACATTGTAATAATATTTTAACTTTGTATAATGTATAAACTTTAAGCAATCTAATTTGATCTTATCTCTTGTTTATTGTTTTTATACATTACCAACATCATACGCCCTTTTCCTGTATGTAAATTATTTAGGTTTACTGAAAATAACTATTCTAGTTGGCACTAATTAATATTACTATAATATCATTATGGATGCTCTGATTATGTTTATTCTGAAAAACCACCATTATTGATTCTCTAGATAGGTGTGATTGTTGTATTAATATGGACCAAACAGCTACATGTAATGAATGAAGTAGGTACCCAGATCTAGTCATTACAAACTATTTAGTTTAATGGTTTCGCATTAACAACAACATCATGTGGTTTAAGGCAGGACCTGCCTTCCAGGAACTATCCTAGCAGGTAACTCTAGTTCTAGTTGGCTTAATAACAATGACTCAACAAACAATCTGACTCTCATTCGCTATGTTTGAAATAGTGCAAAATGTATTGCGCCCATTCATAGAAACATAAAAGAATGCCTTTTCTAGACTTTCTTAAATCATAATAGAATTTTCAAAGGTGCGGATTTATTTTTATTAGCTGTTTTACTATTTCTCTATCCTTTTTTAGATAATGTTCTCAGAATTTTGTGAGCACATTTGTTTATATAAAAATTACAACAATAACAAAATATTTTACTTTTATTGTCGTGTTTCCTGTAGGGTTTTGGTGTACAGGCACTGTAGGTAGGTACTATAACGGTTAAGGGAGTGAGTTTTATTTCTAAGCTCGAATAGGGCCCATCAATTAGCGAATACGTTAATAAGAAAAATTCGTGAACTGACTGATATGGAAACCGCCAGATTAGGTTTTTTTAATCATTTTCATAGTATTATCTCGTATGGTATCCTTTTGTGCCCTCACTGGCGCCGATATTCAATCTTTCATCATACTGAAAAAGAATGCTGTTCGAGCAATTTAGAACTTAAATAATCATTATAGTTATTCGGACAAAATTATCTTTATGAAAACCAAATTAACTTTCATAAAAATAGAGATCGTTTTTTTGAAAAACGTGATAAACAGTTTCATTTTCATAAGCACAAATTAAAGTATTCCTTTATTTAAAATACGTACATATTTTGAAAACCCACGTAAGCTTAAGAAAGAAATATGGGATAAACTATCAAGTCTTACGAAATTTCAGCAAGAAGGGTGAGCAATCTATTGAACTTTGATCGTATACTATTTAATTTAAAGCATTGCTTAGAAAATTTCTACCTTAGACCTTATATTACACCGAATCGGTTTCGGGGTTATACATTTTTATCTCTGTCTCTAATTGATCGTGCTATTCACCAGTAGATGGCAGTATTACAATCTATTTAGTTTTACTATCAGTACAGCGTCAGCTGATGAGGTAAATAAACATTAACGTAAATTGGCAGAAGTTGTTAATGTTTATTATTTGTCGTTATAGAAGACAGCATGATAGTAAAATTTAAAACAATAGTATTTTTTTAAACTGAATGTTCTGTTGTTTTATATCCTTGACTAGGTACTGTAAGTTACATTTATTGTTGTAGCATAAACCTAGTGTACATGTCAGATCACCAGATACCTACAAATTTTTAGATTTTTGTAGCCGTTATCACATTGTTTTAATATTTAAGTTTTTGCACTTCTACGTTTAAACAAATGCATTTCAAATACATGTCTGTAACGGTAACGAAATTTGCTTAGAATGGTGTAACTACCTACCCATAAAAAAATAATTGATTTTATTACATTAACGTATTTTTCCTGTGAGCAAATTGTATAGACTTACTAACATAATGTTTGTTGGGATTATTTTACAATAATATTATCGTGAGCGCTCCTGATTAAGTTTATGCTAAAAACGATGCTATTATAAAATTTGGTATAAACATTGAACAGAGCACTTAAACTTATCATAAATCAAGTATTGCAGGGCTGCAATGACAATATACATTAAGAAACTATTTAATTTAATAATTTCATGTTAATGACACCAAGTGGAGCTGGGAGTTCATTCATTCTCGTGTAAACAAAAACATTTCGAGGCCAAGTGATCTACTCTCTACTACTAAGAAGAAAAGAGAAGTAGGTTACTGTTTTTTGCTTGTCTAAAAAAAGGTTATTAACAAAATAAAAGATGTTCTTTAAAATCATCAAATATTTATTCGACGAAAAATAGATCTAACACTGAAAGTTGCGTAGATTTCTATTTTTTTTTATTTTGTACAGCTAAATTCAAGAATGTAATTCAAAAAAAGTATTTCCTGAAATTCATTCCTTTTAGTACTTACTTAAATATTACCTAAATCACAAGATCGATGATAAATTAAACTACCTAAAAATCACAAAATGCACTAAAACATGCACACGTGTAACATTATGATTTTTATACCAAATACGGTAATTTGGTACAATTGTACATAGTTATTACAAAGATGAAATAAAGTATTAGCTAAATAGGAATTTTACATTACTAAATCCTAAAAATTGTCTAGGTTACGTGTTGTCCATCGAAGTAGATAGACGCCTACTTTCTGAAATCACATTGTGCGACATTTAAAATGGACTGTTTCTAAACTGCTGCATGCGAGGAAGTAACAAGTAACTGTACTTGTTTTAATGTAAATATGTACTGTTATCTCTACAATCACTTTTTGAAAGTTTTTATACACTAACAATGACCCAATTGAATTGATTGTGAGCGTTTAGACAGGCAGGTGTATTACTAGGCGCTTTGTAATGAAAAATCAGTTTAACTTATAAAGAATTTTACAAAGTAAAAGCTTTATATGTATGAATGAGGACGAACATTTACTATAAAATAATTTAAATTATTACATAAACAATAATTAAAGCTCTTGCATTAGATATACTTCGTACTAGTTAATTTAAGTAGATGGAATATGTCTCAGCGCGATTCTGACATAAAGTTTTGGAAATAAGTACTTTAGAATGTATAACAATATTAAAGACTAGTTACGTCATTCAGTACTTTGATCATGATCAGTTAAGGTCACTATAAAAACGAAGAATAAATATTATGATTGTAGAGTACTCGCGGCCATTTTGGTTTGTTCTCGTGACTCGTATAGTGCGGGACACGTCATTGGTGGCTATCTCTTTCATGCACACTCTCCGCATATAGCACCATTGTAACCCGACACGTTACACACAAGCGATTTCACAACACGTCCGTCCGACACTTTCACAACTAAAATGTTTTGTTTATAAATTATGAATCTACAGAGATTTCATGACACGGTTGTTTCTTTTCTTGTAATCTCCGAACAGCTTCGGCGACAAGGGCACGTTGTTCCAGCAATCTTTCAACAAGATCGACAGGTTCTTGTTTTCTAATGTAGTAAGGTGCAGCACGAGCTCGAGCCTGCAGATGAAGCTTTTGTTTCAGACCTAGGGTCAGTTCCTCAATAGCTGGTAATCTGTTAGACGCTAGCCGACGGCCATCTTCTTCGGAGGAATGACGATTGTCATATCTTGACTTTTCTTTCAACATATTAAAGTAATACCACGATCAGAAACTTAAGACTGATTTAGCAAGGGACTAGAGATCGTACCGGTATTGTAGGCGGCGCGCTACGATGTTTGCGAATGCCAAATGCCAACTGAATGAGCGACGAGCGGACGAGCCGCCGACCTAACGTAACAGGTCTCAGCGGGGGATCAAGTGAGGGGGGAGAGTAATGACGTAGACAGATGCGCAGTCGCGCCGGGCTGTATACAAACAATACGATGGACGTAAATAAACACAAGGCAGACTCGATAATATGCCTTTACAGTTAACGGTGTTATCTATGTGTTAGTTTGTGTGGCTGATCGGACAACCCGCTTACTGAACAATGCTGTTTTAATGAATAGAAATTCAAAATACAGGTAGACCAACCGCTTGATGATACCACATGTTGAAAGAAACAGATACATAACTTATTTTTGTTTAAGTAAGTAGAGATTGTGTGACTAATATAAACATCATGAGTAATTTACTAAGAGATAATGTTTTTCTGAAAAGGAAATAACAACATTGTCTTTTTCAGACAAATGTTATTTTGTTGATTTCCTTGCTGTGTAAGTCTAGTAAGGAAATCAGCAAAACAAGTTTGTAGTACCTTTTTTTTTTTTTTTTTTTTTTTTTTTTTTTTTTTTTTTTTTTCCGTGCGGAAATCCCCTCGGATACCACCTGTCGGTGGCATGTCGGACCCGAACCGACTAAAACCGCACGCCTTCGCCGGGTACTAATAGCCGGGGAACCAGGTATACCCTAGAAAGGAAGGCCCTGGTGCCCCGACATACCTCGGGTCATCTACAGACGAGTAGACGACCCCCGCCCCGTGTGGGAACCCCATGTTCCCTGTGCTCCCTGAAAGCGAGCGCGCTTCGCAACGCGCTCGCCGCCACCCCGGCCTGCTTCTGCTAGGGTGACAGATGGCCTCACCTGTCACCCCCAGGCCTGCGCTTATGGAGGACGGAGGTCGTTCTGCGACCTCCGGCGCCTGAGTGACCTGCGCTGCCTGGCCCGTGCCCGGGCCTGGCGGGCCGGGAGAGTTCTAAACCTCTCCCGGTCCCGCTCCGCCGTCTCCTTCGCGAGCATAACTTGCTCGCAGAAGGAGACGGCAGAGTTCCACGCACTCTCGCTCCGCACGATAGCCGCAATCAGGCTATCGAGCGAGAGAACTCCCACTCCGATGGCCGCCACGAGGTCTCGCCTCTGCTCAACCCACGCCGGGCACTCTGCCAGCGTGTGGAGAGCCGTGTCCACGGTCTGGCCATCGCAGTGGTGGCACTCAGGCGTTGGCTCCTTGCGGATCAGACACAGGTGATCTCCGAAACATCCCTTCCCAGTGATCACCTGCGTCAATCGGTATGAGAGGGTCCCGTGACGCCTCTCGAGCCAATCCTCCATAACGGGTCTTACCGCCGCAATGACGGCGTGCCCGGCGCTCGGTTGCCCGAGTCGTTCCCTCCACTCCCCTATGATGACCTGGCGGAGTTGGGATTTCCGGTCATCGATTTCTCGAATCTCGGGGCATCGACCCAACTCCTGCGCCTCCTTGCGCCACTGATACAGTGCTGCAAGGGCTCTCGCCTCCAGGTCCCACGGTGGAGTTCCGGCCAGGAGACTCGCCGCCTCGAAGGAGATCGTGCGGTACCCCCTTATGATCCTGATGGCCAGCATAGGGACTAACAGCTCCGCCTCTCTCGCTGCCGCATCTTCGGGGCGGCGACGCCTCCTGCGGAACCTGGACCACTGGCGGCGCGCGGTCACGCAGGCTTGACGCAGCCGTGCGATCTCCGGCGACCACCAGTAGACCTGGCGCCTCGCAGTATTGGGCTGAGCCCTAGGCATCGCCGCATCGCAGACGCGGGTCATGGCCTCCCGGAACCACTGTGCCTCATCATCGACGTCGACAGGCCTGTCCGGCGCAGGAGCCCAGGCCTGTACGATGGCGGCTTCCAGGAGGAGGTCGCGATCTAAGCGCTTGAGCGCCCAACGTGGTTCAGGTGGTGCCGGTCTGACCGGTGCGCCATCTGTAGGGGCGGAGACGTCAAACCGAATATATCGGTGATCCGAACCTGTCTCCTCCCCGACAACGACGCGCCAGCCTTGGACACGACGCGCTAGCGAGGGGCATGCGAACGAGATGTCCACAATCGAACTACCCCTCGCCGTCACGAACGTGGCCACGGCCCCCCGGTTTAGGAGAACTAGGCCGAATCTTTCAGCCCAGTTCTCCAATGCCCTGCCCCTCGGGTTCGTGCGCAGGGAACCCCAAGCCTGCGACCAGGCGTTGAAGTCCCCCAGCACAAGAACCGGGTGGGGGCGACAGGCATCGACGACGACGGCCAGCTGAGCGAGCCATTGCTCGAACTCAGTTATGTTTCGGTTCGGCGTGAAATAAGCGGCCACGACCGCTATATCTCCAACTATCGCCGCTACACAGCCCCGTCCCCTTGCAACTACTGCAAGAGGTGGAGTGCCGGCTGCGGTACCGTGCACCAGGGCCGCCGTGCCGTCCAAGTCGGTCTCCCAGGCAGGCCCGAGGAACCGATGGACATATGGCTCGGCGATAGCGGCGATGTTGATGGACCACTGTGCCATGCTCTGGAGCAGAAGATCCTGAGCATCGGCACCGTGGCCTACGTTCACCTGGAGGATGCGGAGATGTGGATCCATCACTGGACTTCCATCCCCGCATCCCGCAGCGAACTTTGCGGCTGTCCAGCGGCACTCTCCGTCTGGATCAGCGGCTCGGAGGCGGAAGGTCGGCCTCCCGGCTTCGGTCGCGATAGGGCACAGGCCTTACCACCAACCCGGTGGTCGGCAGGCTTGCCCTCCGCTGCGCACCTAAAGCAACGCAGCGGAGCGTTGCAGCCACCCGCCTTGTGACCGGGCTGGCCACAGCGGAAGCATCGGTCACCTACGGTGGCCTCCGCCGTGCAGTGCACCCCTACGTGACCCACCGACAGGCACCTGAAGCACCTTGCCGGTCGGGCCTGCAGGAGCCGTGCCTGCGCCCTCAGGAAACCTCCGACCAGGAGGCTCCGTCCATCGGCGACCTTCTGGGCCGCCGCGATGGGGCAGCTGACAACCGCTGCCCCCTGTCCACCGGGGCCGAAGCGTATTGCTCCGGCCTTCACGCTGTCCAGAGGGCAGCTTCCCGTCTCCGCCACGGCGAGTCTGAGCTCGTCCGCCGTGACAGAGTCGTCCAGGCCCGTGATGCGGACTTCGGCGCATTTAGTGGGCCTGGACACTCGGACGTCAGCTGCATCCAGTGACTCCCTCAGCTTAGCCGCTAGGGCATCGGCTTTGGGGCCACTGGTAGCGCCGGCTACCTCGAGGAGCCGGGCTCCCGTCCGTGTGTTTTTACACCGGACGCCCGGAATCTCGAGGGCTTTGAGGTCCACGTTGGCCTTGACTTTCGTCAAGACCTCGGCGTACCCCACGCCCCTCTCCGCTGCCTCCGCCGTCAAAGTGATAACGACGGCCGAGGAGCGAGGGGCGCGGAGCTTCCTCGGCGCTCCCTTCGCGGCGGCGGCGGCGTCCCTCCTCGCCTTCTTGGCCGCTTTTTTGGCGGCCTTCCGCCTCTTTTTGTTGTCCCCGGCCACCGTCCAGCCCCGCTCCAACGAGCGCTGTGCGGTGTCAGCCGGGGCCGAGACTGGGGCTTGGGTTGGGGCCGCCTTCCCCCTCCCTTTGCCCTTTCCGGCCTTCTGGGGCGGGGGCGCTGATGACGGCCCAGCCACCCTAGCTGCTGGCTGGGCTGTTAGGCCCGCCTTGGCAGCGGCCGCATATGTCGTCTTTGGCGGAGCCAGAGGTGGGCGACAACGGGCGCTCTCTACAGCGGAGATGCGCCTCATTATCCGCTCCTCCATCTCCGCCATGAGTCGGACTAAGCTCGGCTCCGGCTCCGGGGCGGACAGCGCCAACGGTGCCGAAGGCGCTGGTGTGGCACTAGCGTGAGCACGAGCCTGTGCGAGATCCGCCTCGAGGCGGTCTCTCTCCCTAGCGTGGGCCTTGCTCTCGGCCACGAGGAGTCTGCCCGCCTCAATTATGGAGCGCACTACCGCTACCAGGGCCTCCTGTTGGGGGCCCCCGGCCAACCCGGACGTCCGAAGCAAGCAATCGGCCTGGCCGATTGCCTCCTCAATCCGGTCGACGGGGTTGCCGGTTTTGCCACCCTCCTTCTCGCTCCTCACCTCGGTCACGTCTATCGACCTCTCGGACGCGACCCTCTTCACGGGAGCTTCGTAGGAGCGTGGGGGCTCCTTCTTCTGCTCCTGGGCAACCCTAGGGAGTCGGCCTCCGCCGCGAGCGCCTCTGCGGCTTGTGCCGACTTTGGGAGCCGAGGCCTCATCGCTCGAGGCCGACTCCAATTGCCTCTTCAGGCCAAGGCGAAGCGAGCGCCTTTTGCGCTTTGGAGTACCCTTCTGGTGCTGCTCCGCAGCTGAGACCATCGGGGTACTCGCTTCGCTCATCTCTGAGGCAGTGTCGGTGTTCGACACTACCTCCAGGTTTTTTGCGTCCTCCGCGTTTTTTTGGGTGCCGGATTTACTGCTCGGCGACGGGCAGGTTAGACAGAGGTTGCTCCCCCCAGAGTACGTTTGGGAGCTGCCGGAGCCGTCTGGCTCCGGGAGGGATTCTCCAGACGCAGTGCGTCTGGTACCCTCCTGGGTAGATTTAAAAATCTTTGGGCCCATGTCATAAAGTTAGTTTAACGTCCTTCGACGGGGACGCCTTCGGCACTGGACTCCCTCCAGCGACTCAGCCCCTTGCCAGGCGTCAGAACGTGGGCTTAGAGCATTTTTTATAGAGGTTTACGTCCTCGCGGATCCGAAGATCCACCGGTCCTGTCCATTCAGGATTACGGCTGGGCCGGACGGGGTCTGCACCAGACCGGGTCCGTCCGCCCCAAGGTTTTTTATAGAGGTTGCCTTCCTCGTAGCCCTCGAAGAGCCGTCATTCCTGACCGTTGCCAGTCAGGGTTACGACATGGCCGGACGGTGGTCTGCGTCAGACCAGTGTCCCCCACCTCTGGACAGAGCCAGCTGCAGTGGACCCGTCCGCCCCCAGCCCGCTCTCCCCTATGCCCTCTGCCAAACAGAGGGACACGCGGAAAGCGGCCCTCCGAACAGCCCTTGACGGGCCGTTCCCACCTCGGCCGGAATTGGCCGCAGGCGGCAGCGCCTCCCCCACCTAGGGAGAGAGGCGCTGCCGTCTCCGTTGCCCAGGGTGCACCACAAGGAGGTTCCGGACCACGCACCCCAAGTTTGTAGTACCTGCTTGTGTGAGTACCTATAATGTTATGTGCCCTACACCCTTGTAGCCTTACACATTAATCTTAGTTTTCAGTATTAGCCATATAAACATAGCCGTAAAGGAAAACCTACCTAAGCGATGTAAATTTTTACGGACACAGTTCGTAAATACGTTTTGTTGAAACCGAACTAAGAACGGGCAATGCCCTCTGTTTTTTCCAGACGGTGATCACGTTGCGTTGACTGTTTTGCCGCTGTCATTACTTCCTTCTACACGTTATACACTTAATAATATTACCTATCAGTTTTATAAAGACATGTGTTTATAAATACATGCATTTGTAACAAATGTAAGTAATTATTTAGAACTGACTGTTTATATAAAATAAATCTTTTTAATTAAACAATCTGCATAAATTAAAAAAAATGCGAAACTAAGTATTTAATTTCTAGAAAATAATATAAAAGTAACCTATAACAGCAACCAGAAAATGTCATTGACTCTTAAATAGTGCGACCGTTGCTTTGTGCAAGCACGTTTTTTACCACACCTGTTCATTTTTTGTTAAGTACCTTACAGTCTTACACTATTTATTTATAAAAGTTTTATTACAGAGGACAAGACACATTTTAAAGACATCAGAAGTACAATCATTAAATAATCTATCTGCCTCTCCCATTTTTTTCTATTAATAGTTACTATAGGCACCTATTTTGATATGGTGTAGCCGTGTGGCGCGATTCTTGTTATGTATGAGCACGTGTTCATAATATCTTTCGTCAGTTGATGTAAATATCTCGTGAAAAAGTAATCTGTATAAATAAAAAATATATTTTGAAAGCAAATATGTAGCTTCTTTAACGTGATGTACCTAATATGTTACCGACTGAACGATATTTCTCTGCGTAAAATAATAATGTATTAAACGACGATTTCCTTTACTTTGACCTTCAAATAATGATAAAACAGGCCACAGTTCTGCGTTTAATTTTATTTAATCACGTGTTACGTGAAATCGAGTAGGTAGGAGTTACTTGTTCAATAGTAGGTTTCATTTAGAGCAATATTACGTTAAATGTCTCGAAGTTCAAGTACCTAGATAGTTATCGTTTATGTACCTACTCATATATATATACATAGACACGGGACAGATCCTTTACTAATCTTAAGAACCCGTTTAAGTACTTATTTCTAGTGTACCTATTTGATGTTTGATTCTTAATTTTTTAGACTTCTGACTACGATAGTATGGAGCAATAAGTGCTTGTGCTCTGAAAGTGAGTCATTTCCTACACATACATAGGTTAACCGGCCTTACATCTAGTAAGGCCGGTTTAACACTAACTAAACCTTTAACACAAAAAAATCCGTTTAAAACGAAGAAAACCGTTAAAAAACCGAAATAAACCATTTTTTTCGATTTAAAACGGTTGGTGTTGATGACTATGTCTTCGTATGTATAACTACATTTTCTCTACTCTCTTACGCTCGTTGACACCGTTCGGTACAGGCGCGACGGCCTTGAAGACATAACGTTGTCTCTTTCATGCGCATGTAAAACGGACGGCGTTGTGTTAATGATGTCTTCTAATCTACTGTGTAATATAATATAAAAAATAAGGTATAGGTATACCTACATACTTAAGTTTTCGTGTAATAGGTAATGTAGGTATGCCTTCCAAAGACCAAACCACGGCGTCCGATGCGACGACCAACAGTTGCACGCGGAAGGCGGTACACGCGACATTATGTTACTGGCGCGGCCAATGTGGTCCCTGGCACGGGGAGTGTGGCCTAACGGCTACGAGAGGGGCGACGGGACAGCCGTCAAAAGTCTCGCATTAAGCAGAGATTTCAACTGGCGGCGGTCAATGCCGAACACCGGCAACCGGATGGCCCGACCCGCAGACGCCGACTTATCGGGAGCGGGGGTCTTTCTTCTAGACAGGAGATTGGCCAAGAGGAGAAAACCTCTATAAAAAACCACAAGGGTAGAGTGGCCTAGGCCACATACCAAGACTTATCTCTCCACGTGTCCCTCTGTTACGCAGAGGGCACGTGCGAGGGTTACGTCGGAAGACGACGTCTCATGGGGGCGACGGGATTGCCGTCAAAAGTTCCACATGGAGTAATTGGCGGCGGTCATTGCCGAACTCCGGCAACCGATCGGCCCAACCCGTAAACGCCGAGCAATCGGGAGCGGGGGTCTTCTCGAACGGGGAGGAGGGGAGAGAAGGCCGCGAGGAAGAAAACCTCTATAAAAAATTACCCCTAACCCAAGCTGAGGGAGCCCGGCGAAGAGGTTAACGGCTGGGGGGGTATCCCAGCCGCTAGGGCAACAATGCGTTAGCTCACGCTTAAGAGCAAACAATAAAATGGACGTGACTAAAAAAAACATGATACCCCAGGAGGGTACCGACCGCGCCGCGGTCGGAGAATCCCTCGGCACTCCGGCTTCAACCTCGGTGGTTGACACCGGAGTGTTCTGCCCACCGTATTCTGGGGGGGCACAGTTACGTGCACAGCGATGTCCGAGTCCGGGCCCACCAACCGGGGCGCACACGTCCAGTTTTGTGCGCCCTAGAACGCCGAGTCCGGCGTCTTCCCACGCCAAGTCGGGCGAACGAGGAAGTAGGCGAGCGCCAATAATAGAGCGCCTAACAACAGAGCCTGTGGAAGGCCAAGGAATGGAGTGGCAGCGAGGGGATTCCGGGGATAGCGACGCTTCGTCGTTTTTCTCTGTCTCCTCGCGGTCATCCCAGGCCCGCAAGCGCAAACCGAAGGGTTCGGCTGAAGAAAGCCGGCCCACCAAGGTTGCGCGGCCAAGGAGGGGCGCAGCAAGTGGCGAAGGGAGTGGAACCGGGACGGAGACCGAGCGCGAAGGCGCGACAGGTCTGTCCACTTCCCCAATCGCCTCAGAAGGAGAGCAGTCCCGCGCAAAAGAAGTTGCGACCGAGCTAAAAGGTCAACCAACCGCCAATGTAGACTCCAAAATACAGGAGTCTCTGTCGGCGGTTGAGAAGGCCTTTTTAGGAACGAAGAGTCCCAGGGGCGGCAAAAGAGCCGTCGCCAAAGAGGCTATGACCACCATCAGGGCTGGTGTGTCGGAACTCCTCAGGAGAGCTGACACATCAGTCCTGACAAACGCAGTAGGGAGGTTAGAGCAGGAGAACGAGGCACTCCGCTCCCAAATGGCCTCCCTACAGAAGGAGATAGGAAAACTCCGCCGTGGGGGTCCAAAGGCTATCGAAATACCCCCTGCGGGAACCGGAAAGGAGATCGGCAGTGCGAGGACTCCGAACAAACGCAGAGGTCCAGTGACTCAGCCCGAGACAAGCCCAGTTCCGGACCGAGACCAATACAGGGCCACACTAGACCGTGTATTGGCCGAGGTTCGGGCAAAGATGTTGGGAGAGCAGTACCCAGGAGGGAACACCATGTCTCCCCCAACCATAGCCAGTAGGGGGGCGGCGGGTGCCAACGGCGTTACACCGCCCAAAAATAAAAAAAAGGGAAGAAGGAAGAGGAGACAGCCGGCTACCCAGGAGACACTGGTACCGCTTCCCTCTGCAGCAATGAGGCAGCAACAATCTGCGGCTCCGACGGTGGGGGAGACCTGGGCCTTAGCTCTTGGCCGAAAGAGCAAAGCTAAGGCCGCGAAAAAGGCGGCAGCCACGACCCACCCGGCGGGGCGTACTGCTGCCCCTCCGGCGTCGCATCTTAAAAAAAGGGCTGTGCCAAGGCCTCCCACAGCCGCGGCTGTCACTCTCTCCGTGCCTCCTGGCTCGGAGACGTCGATAGCTAGGCTGATGGAGGTCGCAAAGGCCAATATAAACCTGGGTGATCTCGGCATCCCAGGCGGGCTCCGCACCAAACGAGCCATGACCGGAGCCCTTATCCTACAGGTACCCGGCGAAGGTAGCGCCGCCTTAGCGGACAAGTTGGCAGCACGCCTGCGGGAGGTACTGTCCAGCACGGACGCTATTATTGCGCGTCCGTGCAAGACAGGAGACTTACGGGTGTTGGACTTAGAGGAGTCTATCACCCAAGCCGAAGTTGCCAAGGCGATAGCAACGGCGGGGGGATGTCCCATCTCCGACGTCAAAGTCGGAGACATCCGTGCCTCCCCGTCGCGGCTAGGCACGGCCTGGGTCCGTTGCCCACTTGCGGCGGTCCGCAAAATTGCGAACGCCAAACGGGTGCAGGTGGGATGGGTTTCGGCCAGGATAGAGGCACTAGCACCTCGTCCGCTGCAGTGCTATCGGTGCCTCGAAATGGGACACGTGAGAGCTAAGTGTCCCAATGAGACAGACCGTGGCGCGCGGTGCTACGCGTGCGGTGGCACAGGCCACATAGCGCGCACATGCACCGCAATAGCACCGAGGTGCCCGGTCTGCTCAGACCTTGGCCGACCCGCGGATCATCGGCTGGGAAGCAAGAAGTGCTCTCCGCCGAAGAAAAACAAAAGGGCTCCTGCCCAAGCCTTGACGAGCACAAGACCGTCACAGCCGGATACCCGTCCGGCAGAGGAGGCAATGGAGGCCTAACATTCGCGCCTCCCCAGAAAGTTTTGCAGGGCAACCTAAACCACTGCCGCGCAGCGCAAGACCTGCTTATGCAGACGCTGGCGGAGCAGTCGGTTGCCCTAGCGGTGGTGGCGGAGCCGTACTACGTTCCGGATCACCCCCGGTGGTTTGGTTCGGATGACGGCACCGCCGCCATATACTGGGCAGGGGTGGAGAACGGCCTCCACTGCACCCTTATTCAGAGAGGGTTGGGGTTTGTGGCAGTAGAGTGGGGCCCCATGGTCATTGTGGGCTGCTACATATCTCCGAATTGCGGCCTCCCCGTGTTCGAGGCGTACTTGGACGGACTTAGGAGTTGCATTTGCTCTTTCCTGTCTCGTCCAGTACTTGTCTTGGGCGATTTCAACGCCCGCTCCACACAGTGGGGTGATCGCCTAGACAACGTAAGAGGAGATACACTCATCGAGTGGGCGGCGGGACTGAACCTCGGCATTCTGAATCGGGGTTCGGTCAGCACTTGCGTGCGGTGGCAGGGGGAGTCAATTGTCGACTTGACATGGGCGACTCCCTCGGTCATCGACCGGGTGTCAGGATGGAGGGTCGCGGAAGAGGTGGTCACTTTATCGGACCACCGCCACATCGTGTTCAATGTGGCCATTCGCCACCCGGGCGCAGGCGCGGACCGCCGCAGTAGCTGCCCTCCGCGACGATGGGCCCTCAAGCGGTTGAACCGAGATATGCTCATCGCCGCAGCCATCGTCGCGGATTGGCCAGAGGAAGAGGAAGTACAGGTCTTGTCCGATCCAGAAGCGCAGGCTGCCTGGTTCCGTGGCATCATGACTGACGTCTGTGACGCGTCGATGCCACGGGTCAGGCCGAAGGGTGGGAGAGGTTCTCTGTACTGGTGGACACCGGAACTTGAGCAACTTCGCACAGCGTGCTCGAGAGCCCGCCGCCAGTTTCAGAGAACCCGAAGACGACGGCGAGCTACAGCCGAGGAGATCGCTGAAAGGAGACGGGAGTACGGCGCTGCCGCAAAGGCTATTAGCCTTGCGATCGCGGAAGCCAAGGCTCGGTCTTGGAAGGAGCTCATAGAGGGTTTGGACAGGGACCCATGGGGGCGCCCTTACAAAATTGTACTGGGCAAGCTCAGACCGTGGGTCCCCCCGCTGACGCAGACCCTGGACCCGGAGTTTGTGGGAAGAGTGGTAGATACCCTCTTCCCAAGGGTCCAGAGTAGTCCCTCACGCCCCCCGTCACCGTCGGATCCAGTTGCGAGGTCCGATGACTTCGACGTGACAGAGGAAGAGCTAGACCGAGCCGTGAAGCGACTCACCGCCCGCAACACCGCACCGGGCCCTGACGGGATTCCGGGGCGAGCTTGGGGGTGCGCTTTGGCGGTCTTAGGGAATAGGCTGAGGCGGCTGTTTACCAGCTGCCTCCGTAATAGCGTATTCCCTGCCGGCTGGAAGGAAGCCAGGCTGGTACTTATCCAGAAACCTGGCAGAGCTGCAGATTCTCCTTCGGCGTTCCGACCGATATGCTTGCTGGACGAGGTGGCGAAACTCTTTGAAAGAGTTATCGCCGCCCGTATCAACCAGCACCTGTCGCGAGTGGGCCCCGACTTATCAGACAACCAATTTGGCTTCCGACAGAGACGGTCGACGCTGGACGCGATTGAACGCGTCCGCTCTTTGTCGGAAGAGGTTGTCTGTCGGGGGGGAGTGGCGTTGGCCGTCAGTCTTGACATAGTCAACGCCTTTAACTCTCTCCCGTGGTGGGCGATTAGGGATGCACTGGTGTATCATCAGTTGCCACCCTACCTGCGAGACATTATCGGGGCTTATCTCCGCGACAGATCCATATCGTATATGGGTCGGGACGGCGAAGAATGTCGAAGGGAAGTCACATGCGGGGTTCCCCAGGGATCGGTCTTAGGACCACTTCTGTGGAACCTCGCGTATGATGCCGTTCTGAGGACCAGCCTTCCCCCAGGATTGAGCGTCGTCTGCTACGCAGATGATACTCTAGTACTGGCTGGGGGGCATGGCTTCCAGGAGGCCCTTGAGCTCGCCGAAATAGGGGTGGCTTGTGTCGTCCAAAGCATCAGCGGTCTGGGACTAAGGGTTGCACCTCATAAGACGGAAGCCTTATGGTTCCACAGGAAACGCAGAGGTGCAGTTCCCACCCGCTCACTTATTAGCGTGGGGGGAACAGAGGTCGAGGTTGGCCAACACATAAAATACCTTGGCCTCACCCTAGACAGCCGCTGGAGCTTCGGGGAGCATTTCGAGCGGATGATCCCCCGAGTTCGTGGGGTGGCGGGCTCCCTACAGAGGCTGTTGCCTAACCTAGGGGGTCCGCGGGAGGAAGTTCGCCGCCTCTATTGTGCGGTGATACGATCCATGGCCCTCTACGGAGCGCCGATATGGGCCAAGCGCCTATCGGCCTCCTCCCGCTGCCGAGCTAAGCTCAATCAAGCGCAGCGGATAGCGGCCATTCGGATCGTACGAGGGTACCGCACTATTTCGTCGGAGGCGGCGACAGTCCTGGCACGTTTCCCGCCCTTTGATATCCTGGCGGATATGGATGCGAGGGTCTATGACCAGACTCGCGCGATCCGCTGGGGTGAGAGCGGGGAAGACCAGGACGCGCTCGAAATGCGGCGGAACGCTCACCAACATGCACTGGTGCAGTGGCGCGTGCGGCTGGAACAGCCACAGAATGCACGCCAACGCGCTGTCAGCGCTGTTCTGCCTAACCTCGAAGCCTGGGTAGGTAGGGAGGGAGGTCGCGTCACCTATCGACTGACGCAGGTACTCACTGGGCATGGTTGCTTCGGTGAGTACCTGAATCGTATCGGACGCGAGGTGACGGCACAATGCCAGCACTGCGCAGCCGACTGGGACTCCGCCCAGCACACGCTGGAAGACTGCCCCGCGTGGGCGTCTGAACGCGAAGTCCTGGTCGGCCAAATCGGAAGAGACCTGTCCCCGCCAGCAATCATTGCTGCCATGCTGGCGGGTGAGGAGGGATGGGGCGCAGTGGTCTCTTTCTGTGAAGCTGTAATGCTCCAGAAAGAGACCGCTGAACGGGATCGGGAGAGGGCCGATCCTGAGCGTAGAGGACGTCGGCGACCATACCAGCCGCCGACGGGGCCGCGGGCCGCCAGAGAGTGGGGACCTCTGGTCGCTGATTGAATGTTGCGGTAGGGGATAGGGTGGCGGCCTGATTGCATTAAGACGAAATTGGGCCGCCACGTCGCGATTGAGGGGGGAAGTGATATTCCCCTGGGATAGGGCCTGACTAGGCATGGTGTCAATTCGGGGAGGACCTGAAATAACATGGTCCGGGTCCTCCCAGAGTAGGGCACCTGAGGCCGGCCGTCGGGGTGGTTTTTAGTGGAATCACCACATACTCCTAGCTCCTAGCCCCGAGGAGCAGGAGATCCGAAGGGATTTTCCACCCCGTCAACAAAAAAAAAAAAAAAAAAAAAAAAAAAAAAAAAAAAAAAAAAAAAAAAAAAAAAAAAAAAAAAAAAAAAAAAAAAAAAAAGGTAATGTAGGTATGTATTTTCTATTAATTTTCTAAAAAATAAATAAAACGAAAAACGACGTCAGGTGACCAAAAATTGCCTACAATGACGTATAAAACACGGTTCTTTTATTTATGTAGACGAGTTTCGAACCGTTTAAAACGATTTATTTAGGGTTTAAAACGACGTTTTAAATCGGTTGCTTTCTAAAGCAGGTAAGTAGGTACCTAATTATTATTTTATCTTTTATTTTTAGATATTTATGAGCAAAAAGTACATTGGTTGTGACATACTAACCTAACCTGGCTCAGCAAGTGCTTGTACCTACTAATACTTGTTTTTGTTTTTGAAAACAAAAAAAGGGAAAAGAGGTTTTGGGAAAAGAGGTTTAACAACATGTTAATAAACATTGGTATTTCTGAAACGAGGAAGTTTTACCTACGACGGTTGTGTACGTCCTATAGTGTTTTAATTACCTAACAAAGGACCCCCCCAGTACACACGGTGCAATTTCAAGTTGTTGTAACTTTATCATAAAGTGCATGTTCAGGCCTGACAGATTTAATAAATTTAAGCAGGTAGGTTAAATTTACCATTAAAGTAGCTATTACAGAATTTCTTTATAGGTACATACCTATGCAATGGCTTTTGCTTTTAGCTTCATTTGCTGTGTCGTGATCTGTGATTGCGATAATCAAAGATTACGTTAGAGTTAATTTGCTTCTTCCGCATAC
>CADEBD010000519.1:0-57915 GCA_902825455.1 Arctia plantaginis
TAAGGCTTTAATCCTATCCAAGTATGTTTTAAACGTGCGTCCATAACATGCCAGTCCATAGGAAAGCTGCGAATCTACCAGCGCATAGTATACAACAAACAAAGTAGCCCTGTCCAGATAGGTGGAGCTGTGTGTTAGATGTCTGAAATATATTATTATTAATGACTTGTTACCAACCTAACCATTCATTTAAGCAAGGTCTGACGCCACATATGCATACTTTTTTGTTTTTAAACCAACGCCTATCACGCGACAAATTGTTTAGTACACGATTGCAAACCTACCTTCCTCTTGGAGTAACTAATTTGTTGTTTTATGTCTATTGCAGCTGAGTTACGATGGCTACTGCTAAGAGCGCCTAGTAAACAAGACATGAATCACGGAGGAGTAAAGAATGTTATCACGGAGCCGACGCGCCTCGAGAACAAACGTGAGTATATTGTCCTTCTTTTGTCACAATTATAAGGGTGGGCTATATTTTACACCCCAAGAATAACTCCGGGCGGGCCGGAGCCGGGCGTTCGACGGTCGGCGCTGTGCTGCACCTGAGGGCCGTGATCCAAGAGCCGGTGAGCTGTGGCGGCGTGCTGTTGGCAGTGACATTGAACATCGCCAACGCATTCAATAGTCTGCCATTCAGCTGCATCAGGGAAGCACTCTACTATCATGGGGTGCCCAAGTACCTGAGCCGGCTAGTCACAGACTATTTAGAGGAGCGTACCGTAGTGTACGGAGGCCAAGATGGTCATCTGAGGCGTCGGCTTATGTCGTGCGGTGTTCCACAGAGGTCTGTTCTTAAACCCCTCCTGTGAAACATAGGGTACGACCTGGCCCTTAGAGTTGATTTTCCCCCTGGGCTGGGTGTAATTTGTTACGCCGATGATACGTTGGTCACAGCCCGGGGAGGCGAGCTTTCACGAGGCGACGCTCTTGGCCACCAGGGGAATCTCTCTGGTGGTCGGGCACACTGAGATACGACGAAGGCCCTCCTATTCCGTGGGCCCCGTCGTGGTCTGCCCCCTTTTGCCTCATCATCATCATCATCATCAACAGCCTTTACTAGTCCACTGCTGGACATAGGCCTCTCCTTACAAAGGAGGTTTTGGCCTACTACAAGACGCTGGCCAGACGGGTTGGTATAGGGTTTGTGTCAAGTTTTCCTTCTCTCTGTAGTGCTGTTGTCCTGCGTAGTTTGCTCCCTTAGTCGCCTCTTACGACACCTGGTGCCTCAATCGTGGTCAACTCGGTCCTCGTACCGGTTCAGGCCCAGATGAAGTATCTGAGTCTGATTCTCGACGGGAGGTGGCTTTTCGAAGAACACTTCCGACAGCTTGCTCCAAAGCTGGTCGGCGCTGCATCTGCCCTAGGGCGACTTTTACCCAATTTGTATGGACCCAGCATCGCGACAAGACGGCTGTATACGGGGGTTGTTCGGTCAACGGTATGTATGGTACATCGGTGGCTCTGACCGCTCAGAATAGGGCACGCCTCTGGCGCCCTCTGACGATATTGGTGGTTAGAGCCATACGCGGTTACCGCACCGTTTCGACGGAGGCGGCGTACGCATTGAGCGGTAATCCTCCGTGGCCCATTATGTGTACTGTTCAAGCAATAATAAGACCAAACGAAGTTCCCTTCAAGCAACACTTCAACTACGCAAAGGCAGACTAGTATAGTGATACAAAATATATTGACGACTCCTTAATAAATATAAAATCAGAGCCCCAGCAGTATTACAGCCAATTCGTAAAAATCGTTGCTACCCAGGGGCTGCTGGACTTCACACTAATAAACCGATCTCTCACCGGAGTCGTCTAAAATGCTGGATCGATATGAGTCTTACTACAATAAAGATCCTTTCTCTGAAGAAACACTCTAAATGGTTTAAAAGCTGCTAGCCGAAACATCAGAAAAGCGGCAAGAAAAGTGGAAAAATACGATCAAATCTATCGATCTAACCCATAGCAGTAAGTTGGTAGTATAGTGATTGGCTTAGTGGTTTAAACACCGCTCACTACTACGCTGAATGTTGTGGGTTCGATCCCCACAACGGACGACACTTTGTGTAATCCACAAATTGTTATTCTGAGTCTGGCTGTTCTTTGTGTCCGTTTCATGTATGTTTGCAAAGTCCCCCGCGTCACAGGAAATATATTCCTAATGCGGGAGTTGTCTTTAAAAAAAAAGCGTGGTCTACTAACCATGAACTGACCAATGAGCTCTAAAAAGCTGTACACATGGGGAGGGTTACTGCAAAACCAAGTCGCACATCAACTGCTTATAAACGGAAAGCCGTCAATGCGACCAAAAAGCACACCTAAACCGACCGGTCATTTTCCTGATATGAAACGCGTCATTAAGTAGTCCATTTAACATCTCGTAAACCACCTCAGCCATAAAAAACATGAACACGGAAAAAGCACCGGGTGTAGACAACATTTCCACGGAACAACTAATACATCTTGGCTAAGTCGCGGTTTCCTGGCTTCATCCCCTTTTTAATACCTGTGTGGAGACAGAAAAAATCCTAACCTAATAGCTACTCTAAAACCCGGTAAATGTCCCGGCGATGGTCTGCGGGACGGCCAAGCTCCGAGCAGACCGGGCATTTCGGCACTTTTGCTGTACATGTGCGCGCCACATGGCCTATACCACTGCACGCGTAGCACCGCGTGCCACGGTCGGCCTCGTTGGGACACTTTGCTCTTACGTGATCCAATTCGAGGCAACGGTAGCACTGCAACGGCCGTGCTACCAATACCTCGACCCTAGCCGAAACCCAGCCTACCTGCACCCGTTTGGCGGTCGCAATTTTGCGGACCGCCGCAAGTGATCAACGGACCCAGGCCATGCTAAGCCGCGATGGGGAGGAACGGATGTCTCCGACTTTGACGTCAAAGATGGGACATCCCCCCGCCGTTGCTATGGCCTTGGCGACCTCGGCTTGGTTGATGGACTCCTAAAAGTCCATCACCCGTAAGTCTCCTGTCCTACACGGACGGGCAATATTAGCGTCCGTGCTGGACAGTACCTCCCGCAGGCGTGCTGCCAACTTGTCCGCTAAAGCGGCGCTACCTTCACCGGGGACCTGTAAGATCAGGGCCCCGGTCATAACTCGCTTGGTGCGGAGCCCGCTTGCGATGCCGATATCACCCAGGTTTTTATTGGCCTTTGCGGCCTCCATCAACCTAGCTATCGACGTCTCCGAGCCAGGAGGCACGGAGACAGTGACAGCCGCGGCTGTTGGAGGCCGTGGCACTCTTTTTTTAAGATGTGATGGCGGTGGGCCAGTAGTACGCCACGTCGCATCGGTTGGGGAGCAAGAAATGCTCCCCGCCGAAGAAAAAGAAAAGGGGGCTAAAGACCGCCCCAGCCTTGGCGAGCACTGACGGTAGCCAGAACTCGCCGGCCGCAAGACAGTCCCAGCCGGATACCCGTCCGGCAGAGGAGGCAATGGAGGCCTAAAATTCGCGCCTAAAGTACTGCAGTTTTGCAGGGCAACCTAAATCACTGCTGCGCAGCGCAAAATCTGCTGATGCAGACACTCGCTGAGTGGTCGGTTGCCCTAGCGGTGGTGGCGGAGCCGTACTCCGTCCATGGGCCCTCAAGCGGATGAACCGAGATATGCTCGTCGCCGCAGCCATCGTAGCGGATTGCTCAGTGGGAGAGGAAGAGCGGGTCTCGTCCGATCCAGAAGCGCAGGCGGCCTAGTTTTGTGGCGTCATGACTGACGTCTGTGATGCGTCGATGCCACGGATCAGGCCGAGTGGTAGCAGGGGTTCTGTGTACTGGTGGACGCTGGAACTTGAGCAGCTTCGCACAGTGTGCTCGAGAGCCCGTCGCCGGTTTCAGAGAACCCGAAGAAGACGGGCGAGCCACAGCCGAGGAGATCGCCGAAGTGAGGCGGGAGTATGGCGCTGCCGCGAAAGCTGTTAGCCTTGCGATCGCGGATGCCAAGGCTCGGTCCTGGAAGGAGCTAGTAGAGGGACTGGTCAGGGATCCATGGGGGCACCCGTACAAACTTGTACTGGGCAAGCTCAGACCGTAGGTCCCGCCACTGACGCAGACCCTGGACCCTGTATTTGTGAGAAGAGTGGTGGATGGTCTCTTCCCCAGGGACCAGGGTAGTCCCTTACCCCCTCCGTCACCGACGGAACCGGTTAGATGGTCCGACGACTCTGACGTGACGGAGGAAGAGCTGGACCGAGCTGTGAGGCGCCTCCCGCAACACGGCACCGGGCCCTGATGGGATCCCGGGACGAGCATGGGTGTGCGCTTTGGCGGTTCTAGGGAATAGGCTGAGGAGGCTGTTTACTAGCTGTCTCCGTAATAGCGTATTCCCTTCCGGCTGGAAGGAAGCCAGGCTGGTACTTATTCAGAAAGCTGGCAGGGCTGCAGATTCTCCCTCGGCGTTCCGATCGATATGCCTGCTGGACGAGGCGGCGAAACTCTTTGAAAGAGTTATTGCCGCCCGTATCAGCCGGCACCTGTCGCGGGTGGGCCCCGACTTATCAGACAACTAGTTTGGCTTCCGACAGGGACGCTCGACGCGATCGAACGCGTCCGCTCCTTGTCGGAAGAGGCTGTCTGTCGGGGGGGCGTGGCGTTGCCTGTCAGTCTTGACATAGTCTTTAACTCCCTCGCATTGTGGGCGATTGCGGGACATTATCGGAGCTTATTTATTTTTTATTTTATTTATTTATTTTATTTAAGTAACATTACAAGCTCACAGTTTCACAACCAAAACGCTTATATGCTATACTACATTGGATCAGATATACAGACCACAGATCATTATACAAAACAATGCATTAAATTATTTATATAAATTACAAATAATTAATAACTCATACAATCACACAGAAATAATAAAATGTTATGAAATAAAGAATTAAAGCAATAAGATGTCATAAAAATTTCCTGGCTCCAAGAAGTCCCGAAGGCGGGCCAAAAAGGCTGCCAAAAAAGCAGCCCAAGCCCAGCCTTCGCCACCGGTGGCAACGGCCTCCACAAAGAGGCCGCGGAAGCTGCAGCCGCCCAAAACCGCGGCGGTAGTGGTGACCGTGTCCCCGGAGGCGGCGGACGGCGGGCTGTCCTACGCGGCCGTCTTCAAAAAGGCCCGGGACAGCCTCGCCAACGACTTTGGAACGGTGGGGGTCAGGATGCGCCTCGCCCAGACGGGAGCTCGAGTACTCGAGTTCCCCGGGGCTGAAGGCGCTAAGACGGCAGACACATTTGCCGAGAAGCTGCGGGGTTTATTCGCGACCACAGATGGTGTAAAGATCGCCAGGCCTACTAAGTGCGCAGAGTTGCGCATCTCGGGCCTGGACGACTCCGTAACGGCCGAAGATATCCGCGCTGTAATCCGGGAGAAGACGGGGTGCAGCGCGGACAACGTCAGGGTCGGCATCATCCGCCCCGGTCCAGGAGAGCTTGGCGCCGTGTGGGTCAGCTGTCCCGTAGCGTCGGCCAAAGTATTGGCCGACGCCGGCAGGCTGCTCATCGGTTTCGTGAGCGCCAGGATCACAGTCCTGGCGGCGAGACCGATGAGGTGCTACAAATGCCTAGCATCGGGACACACGCGCGTCAAGTGCGACAGTTGTTTTGACTGCGGCGGACTGTGTTTCCGCTGCGGTCAACCGGGGCATAAGGCGGCAGAATGCTCTGCCGCCCCTCACTGCCCAGTGTGTGCGGCGGGCAATAAGCCCGCCAATCACCAGATGGGGCAGAGAGGCTGCAAGCCTCCCCGCAGTTCTCGGCAGACGTCGGGGGTTAGCCAGTCGACCCAGGCTGCCTCCGATGTAGTTCGTGCGTCGACGTCGTCGCCCATGGAGGAGGTTGTAGAGACGATCCAGTAATGGATCAAGTCTCCAACCTCCTGGTCCAGACGAACCTGAACCACTGTGCCGCGGCGCAGGATCTCTTCCTGCAAACCATGGCACAGTGGTCGATAGGTGTTGCCGTAGTCGCGGAGCCCTATTCTGTCCCTCCCCGTCCAAACTGGATGGGTGACTGGGACGGCTCCGTGGCAGTCGTCGGTTCCACGACGGCTCATTCCCCGCCCTTGTCGCTAAGAGACAAGGGCACTGGATATGTTGCCGTCGAGTGGGGGGGGATCACCATATATGGTGTCTATTTCTCCCCCAACCGGAGTTTGAACGACTTCGAGGTTTTCCTAACCAGCTTGGAGACCTCGATACGGCGACTAGCGTCTGGGCACGTCCTTGTGCTGGGGGACTTCAACGCAAAGTCCATTGCGTGGGGTTCCCCCAGGACGGACGCCAGGGGCGAGGCCGTAGAGGAGTGGGCGGCCTCGGTGGGCCTCTGTCTTCTAAACAGAGGCTCCACCAACACGTGCGTGCGACAGCAGGGGGGGTCGATAGTGGACCTTTCGTTCGCTACCCTGCCCTCGCCGCACGAGTAAGGAACTGGTGTGTCCTGGAAGAGGTTGAGACGCTCTCGGATCACCTGTATATCCGATTTGAGCTCTCCCGGACCCAGGACTCCAGTAGGGGTCACGTGGCGCGGCGTTTATCCCGCTTTCCGCGGTGGGCTGTTGCCAGGCTGAACCGGGACCTACTAGAGGAGGCAGCCTTAATTCACTCGTGGCTGTCTCCTCAGGCTCCGACCGAGGAGGTCGACGTGGGGGCTGGCCGCTTTCGCGATGCGATTACGCATATCTGCGATGCGGCCATGCCCCGCATTCGAGGTCGTCGGCCTCCAAGAAAGGAGGTCTACTGGTGGTCCCAGGAGCTGGCGGACCTCCGTGCGGCCTGTACATGTGCCCGGAGGTCCTACACGCGCAGTCGGCGGCGTCACCGTGGAGACGGTGAGGAGGACCGGCTTCATGAGGAGTACCGACGGGCGCGGAAAACTCTGAAGCTGGCCATTAGCCGCGCCAAAGAAGAAAAAAGACAGGAGATGCTGGAGGGTCTCAATCGTGACCCCTGGGGTCGCCCTTACCGCGCGGTGCGACAAAAGCTCCGCGCGTCGGGCCCCCCCCTTACGGAGACTCTCCAGCCCAGCTTCCTGCGAGAAGTGGTTGAGGGCCTTTTCCCACAGCGAGCGGAACACACTCCCCCGGCGATGGCCTCCTTGGCCGGAGACGACGGGGAGCACGGGGAGGATAATGTTCCGCCCGTCCGGGAATCGGAGGTAGGGGCGGCTGTTCTGCGGATCCGTTCCAAGAACACCGCCCCTGGGCCAGACGGGGTACCGGCCCGAGTGCTGGCCCTGGCCCTCAACCACATGGCAGACCGCCTCGGGGAGGTGTTCGACGCTAGCTTGGCGTCGGGACGCTTCCCTGAGTGCTGGAAGAGCGGGAAGCTGGTCCTATTGAGGAAGCCGGGACGGCCTGCCGATTCGGTCGCGGCCTATAGACCCATCGTGCTGCTGGACGAGGCGGGCAAATTGTTTGAGAGGGTTCTTTCTGCCCGCATCGTCCGGCACCTCTGCGAGGTGGGCCCCGATCTGTCGGACGCCCAATTTGGTTTTCGGGCGGGGCGTTCGACGGTCGACGCCGTGTTGCGCCTGAGGGCCGTGACCGAAGAGGCCGTGAGCTGTGGCGGCGTGCTGTTGGCGGTGTCATTGGACATCGCCAACGCATTCAATAGTCTGCCATTCAGCTGCATCAGGGAAGCACTCCACTATCATGGGGTGCCAAAGTACCTGAGGCGGCTGGTGGCAGACTATTTAGAGGAGCGTACCGTCGTGTACGAGGACCGAGAAGGTAATTTGAGGTGTCGGCCCATGTCGTGCGGTGTTCCACAGGGGTCTGTTCTTGGACCCCTCTTGTGGAACATAGGGTACGACTGGGCCCTTCGCGCCGATTTCTCCCCCGGGCTGGGTGTAATCTGTTACGCAGACGATACCCTCGTGACAGCCCGGGGGGCAAACTTCCAAGAGGCGGCGCGCCTGGCCACAGGGGGAGTCTCCCTGGTGGTCGGGCGCATTGAGGCGCTGGGCTTACAGGTGGCCCTAGATAAGACGGAGGCCCTGTTATTTCATGGGCCCCGTCGTGGTCCACCCCCTGGCGCCTCAATCGTGGTCAACTCGGTCCTCGTACCGGTTCGGGCCCAGATGAAATATCTGGGCCTGATCCTCGACGGGAGGTGGCTCTTCGACGAGCACTTCCGACAGCTTGCTCCAAAGCTGGTCGGCGCTGCGTCTGCCCTAGGGCGACTCTTGCCCAATATGGGTGGACCCAGCGTCGCGACAAGACGGCTGTACACGGGGGTTGTCCGGTCAATGGCGCTGTACGGTGCACCGGTGTGGGCGGCGGCTCTGACCGCCCAGAATAGGGTACGCCTCTGGCGCCCTCAGAGGGTAATGGCGGTCAGAGCCATACGCGGTTACCGCACCGTTTCTACGGAGGTGGCATGCGCGTTGGCCGCCACTCGCCGAGCCACGATGGCTCGTTGGTCGTTCCGGCTGGAGACTCCACGCGCTGGCTTCGCCGCCGTGGAGGCTCTCCAGCCGGTCATCGCCGAGTGGGCAGGGCGGCAGCACACCGTGTGGTTTTAGTCGGTCCGAGTCCGACACACCACCCCGCCGCAAACCCCGGAGGGGTGACGGTCCGAGGGGATTTCCACACGTTAAAAAAAAAAAAAAAAAAAAAAAGGAGTCTATGATGGCGACGACAACCGCGCAAGTAATTATTTGGTACATACAAATTAATGCATTCACGCACCGATGGATTGTCTGCCCTATCGTGAATTAGCAACAAATAGTGCACAATATGGTTAAAGTTTCGCCTAAGCTCAAGTGTATCAAGGCCCACCATGCCTGATACAAACATAGAAGGAAACAAGAAAGGGTAATAATAATAACCATACTCCCGCTTGTACAGGTATCGGCCAAATTTACGCTGTATTCTTTCAATGGAAAGGGTATATATTTTTTCTTGCGGGCTCCACACTATTGAATTATATTCGAGTCTACTACGTACGTAGGCATTATAGAGCAATTTAATAGGTTGTGTGTTGCTAAATTGAGAACAAGTCCTAATAATGAACCCCAGAGCTTTATTAGCGTCTTTACATATTTGCCTTATATGGTCGCGGAAGTTTAGCTTTTGATCAAGAGTCAACCCTAAGGCCCGTATTTTAAAAGACGTCTCAAGTGTCGGTTGAACTCTGATTGCCTGAAACTAGTTTTAAGTGCAGATTAAATCTTAAGTATCGATCTTATTATAGAACGCGTTTTAAGTTTTACTCAGTTGAAACTAGTTTCAAGTATTGATTTGAACTCACAGTCTGTTCTCAATTACGTTTCCGCATGATTGACACTATTATTCCACATTACGCAGCTAATTATTTAAAAAATAATTTTCTTTTACAAAAATAATTTCTGTGAATTGTATATAATATACTATTGCCTAGTGTAGCAATGTTAACATATTAACAAGCTTGTTGTTCGTTCAAAATTAAGTATAATAAATATTAAAATAAAAATGACTAGCTGTATGAATAGGCTATAACGGAACGTTCAAGTTATTTATCAACACTTGTCATGTTGAAATGTCAAACGATATTTTGTTTTGATATTTCTAAAATTTAAATTACTATACTTTTAACATCGTTCTAAAATAAGCTATCACTCACTTGAGTATGGAGTGCCGAATCTCGTTTTAAGTGATGTTCAATAATAAAATCTCTACTTAAAATTAGTTTTAAGACTAGATTCACGACTGAGACACCTTTTAAAATACGGGCCTTAGTCTCGTATTAAGCTGACACGCTCGAGAGGTGTGCCAGCTAGCGCATACGTCACCGATACTGGGGTGCGAGAACGAGTAAAAGTTATCGTTTTACATTTTGATGTATTAAAGGACAATTTATTTCTTACACTCCATTCGTAGACTGCGTCTATGTCAGATTGTAGTTCAACACAATCTGCAGTATCGGCGACAGATAAAAATAATTTTAAATCATCGGCGAACATCAAACATTGAGCTCTAGAGAGAACGCTTGGAAGATCGTTTATCATTACAAGAAACTGGGTAGGTCCTAAAGTACTACCTTGACTTACACCTGATCGAGTATAGTACTCATGTGAACTATAGTTGCCCACTTTTACATACTGTTTACGATCTCTTGAGCCATGAATTATCTCCGCGACAGGTCCATATCGTATATGGGTCGGGACGGCGAAGAATTCCGAAGGGAGGTCACATGCGGGGTTCCACAGGGGTCGTTCTTAGGACCCTTTCTATGGAACCTCACGTATGATGCGGTACTGAGGACCAGCCTTCCCCCAGGAGTAAGTGTTGTCTGCTATGCGGATGACACTGATACTGGCTGATACTGGTGGCTTGTGTCGTCCGAAAGATCAGCGGTTTGGGTCTAAGGGTTGTACCTCATAAGAGGGAAGCCTTGTGGTTCCACACTGGTGCAGTTCCTACCCGCTCGCTTATTAGAGTGGGGGAAACTGAAGTCGGCAGGCACATTAAATACCTCGACCTCACCCTGGACAGCCGCAGGAGCTTCGAGGAGCATTTCGAGCTGATGATCCCCCGAGTTCCTGCCCCGCGTGGGCGACGGAACGCGAAGTCCTGGTCGACCAAATCGGACGAGACCTTTTTTTTTTTTTTTTACGTGTGGAAATACCCTCGGACCGTCACCCCGCCGGGGCTCTCGTTCGGCGGGGCGGTGTGTCGGACTCGAACCGACTAAAACCACACGGTGTGCCCTCTTTGCGCTTCCAGTTTAGGAGGGGTTATCGTATAGTGGTGGCAGGCGGGACTCGATTCCCTCCTAGCGACCGAGTACAGGTACTTTCCGAAGCAACCGTGCCCGGAAAGCACCTGCGTCAGCCGGAAAGAAAGGGTCCCGTGCTGCCGCCCTGCCCACTCGGCGATGACCGGCTGGAGAGCCTCCACGGCGGCGAAGCCAGCGCGTGGAGTCTCCAGCCGGAACGACCATCTGACCATGGTGGCTCGGCGAGCGGCTTCGCGCCACTCGCGCACGTCTTCGGGCGGAGGGCGAAATCCGCTCTCCGCCCGGAAGTCAGCCACTCGCCGATAAACTTCGGCGAGCACTTCCGCCTCCAAATCCCACGGAGGTGTTCCGGCCAAGGCGCAAGCCGCCTCGGTGGACACCGTGCGGTATCCGCGTATGGCTCTGACCGCCAATATCCTCTGGGGGCGCCAGAGGCGCGCCCTATTCGGGGCAGTCAGAGCCGCCACCCACACCGGTGCACCATAAAGCGCCATGGACCGGACAACCCCCGCGTACAGCCGCCTCGTGGGAACACTGGCCCCGCCCAAATTGGGCAAAAGTCGCCCTAGGGCGGAGGCAGTGTCCACCAGCTTCGGACCAAGCTGTCAGAAATCGGACGAGACCTGTCCCAGCCAGCAATTATTGCTGCCATGCTGGCGGGTGAGGAGGGCTGGGGCGCAGTGGTCTCTTTCTGTGAAGCTGTAATGCTTCAGAAAGAGACCGCTGAACGGGATCGGGAGAGGGCCGATCCCGAGCGTAGAGGATGTCGGCGGCGATACCGGCCAGAGGTAGGGGACCTCTGGGGGCACTTTAACTGCTGCGGTAGGCGATAGGATGGCAGCGGGAAAAATGCGATCGGACCGCAACATTTTATAACGATTGGGCCGATAGGCGGGGAAGCGCGCAGCTTCCCCGGGATAGGGCTTTAATGGGTGCGGCGATGATCTGGGGGGGGACCTGAAATAACATGGTCCGGGTCCTCCTCGGAGTAGGGCGCCTGAGTCCGGCCGTCGGGGTGGTTTTTAGTGGAAACACCACATACTCCTACATCCCCAAGGAGCCGGAGATCCGAAGGGATTTTCTAAATAAATAAATAAATAAAATAAACTTTATTCTGCAAGAGAACAGCATACAACTTAATATAACTAACTTAATACTAACTTTGTACAACTAAAATAATATTACATTTTCTACTGTGCTCTGTCCAATGTGCTGTTCCATGTGCTGAGTCGAGTCCTCACTGCTATCATAGTGGTGACAGGCGGGACTTAATTCCCTCGGAAAGGACCTGCGTCCCGTGCTGTCGCCCTGCCCACTCGATGATTACCGGCTTGAGCGCCTCCACGGCGGCAAAGCCAGCACGTGGAGCTTCCAGCCGAAATGACCAACGAGCCATCGTGGCTCGCCGAGCGGCCTCACGCCACTCGCGTATCTCTTTGGGCGGGGGCCGAATGCCACTGTCCGCCCCGAACTCAGCCGTCCACCGATATACTTCGGCAAGCACTTCCGCCTCCAAATCCCACGGGTGAGTACCGGCCAATGCGCACGCCGCCTCCGTCGAAACGGTGCGGTAACCGCGTATGCATCTAACCGCTAATATCCTCTGAGGGCTTCAGAGGTGTGCCCTATTCTTAGCGGTCACACCGGTGCACCGTACAGTGCCATTGACTGGACAACCCCCGTGTACAGCCATCTCGTTGCGACGCTGGGTCCCCCCAAATTGGGTAAAAGTCGCCCAAGTGCAGACGCAGCGCCGACCAGCTTTTGAGCAAGCACTTTCCGTCAAGGATCAGGCCCAGATATTTCATTTGTACGAGAGTAATTCTTAACCAGTTACGAGTTTCTTATTTAAACGATGAAGAAATATCTTACTTTTACAAATAACTTGAATTACGAAATAAAAACAACAACCTATATCCCTATTCATACGAAATCATATCACTTCTCAGAAATCCATCAAGGGAGGTTAAAAAACAAATAGACCAAATGGTTTAATAAAACAGTATTGAACTATCTGACTCTCCTTGGTCCTCCCCAATATGGGTGGTTCCAAAAACACTGGATGCCTCAAATGTCCAAACGAGGCGAGTTGTTATAGACTACTGAAAACTCAACTACATTACAGTTGGAGATACTTAACCGCTTCCACAGATTGGCGAAATTTTAGACCAATTAGGAAAGAGCAAATATTTTTCTACATAGGAGTTAGTATCCGGGTTCCATCAAATCCCTTTTAGTAAAGACGACAAACCTAAAACAGCTTTTAACGTCCCAGAACGGCACTTTCAACTCAATCAAATGTCATTTGGTTTAAAGAACGCCCCGGCAACGTTTCAGAGACTGATGAATACAGCTCTATCTGGGCTCCAAGGCATCCACTGCTTTGTGTATCTAGATGATATTGTTTCTACGCTCATGACATAGGCTCCGCTATAAAAAATCTAGCATCCATATTTCAAAGGCTCAGAAATTGCTACCTAAAACTTCAACCCGATAAGTGTGAGTTTCTGAGGCGCGAAGTTGCCTATCTAGGACGTCCCAGGTTCACCTATAGCCGAGACTGCGGTCGTCGCCGCGCTCACCTTTGCGTGCCGTTGTGCGGCCTCCAATGCCAGAGTTAGTTCCACTGCTTTTCTGTATGTAATGCTTTTCTCAGCAAAAATACGAGATCTCATCGCGCTGTTGGATAGACCTGATACGAACTGATCCCGAATGTTTCTTCCAGAGTAGTTACAAAATCACAAGTAGTCGCAAGGTGTTTAAAATCTTGAAGGTATTCCGTCATGGATTTACCGTCCCGCTGCCTACGTAAACGAAACACGTGGTGTTCCGCGATCTCCGATCTTTGTGGCTCAAGATGCTCCAATACCGCCTTTATCAATTCACTAAAAGATTTTTCCTCCGGGTTTTTAGGTGCACATAAATCACACATCAATGAATAAGTATGTTCACCTACCACTGTAATAAATAACGGCACACGTAATTAATCCTTTATTTCGTTGAGTAAAATATATTGTTTAACTCGCCGAATGTATGCTGGCTACTGCTTAGTTTACCGATAGGCATTTTAATAGTAATTTGCACACTACGATTCGATCTTCTTTTTTTAAATGTTCCTCGTCGTCATTGGAACATAAATCAAACACCGAGGTGGGTAACTAATTAATGTATTATGTGCGGTACAAAATACTTAAAGTACCTTTTTTTTTTTTTTTTTGTGCGGAAATCTCTCTCGGATACCACCGGTGGCATGTCGGACACGAACCGACTAAAACCGCACGCCGTCTCGGGTACTAATAGCCGGGGAACCAGGTATACCTTAGAAAGGAAGTCCCTGGTGCCCCGACAAACCTCGGGCCATCGACAGACGAGTAGACAACCCCCCCCGTGTGGGAAGTGTGGGAACCCCATGTTCCCTGCGCTCCCTGGAAGCGAGTGCGCTTCGCAACGCGCTCGCCGCCACCCCGGCCTGCTTCTGCTAGGGTGACAGATGGCCTCACCTGTCATTCTGCGACCTTTAGCGCCTGAGTCGCCTGCGGTACCTGGCCCATTCCCGGGCCTGGCGCTCCGCCGTCTCCTTCGCGAGCATAACTTGCTCGCAGAAGGAGACGGCAGAGTTCCACGAAAGCTCGCTCCGCACTATAGCCGCAATCAGGCTATCGAGCGAGAGAACTCCCACACCGATGGCCGCCACGAGGTCTCGCCTCTACTCAACCCACGCCGGGCACTCTGCCAGCGTGTGGAGAGCCGTGTCCATGGTCTGGCCATCGCAGTAGTGGCACTTAGGCGTTGGCTCCTTGCGGATCAGACACAGGTGATCCCCGAAACATCCTTTCCCAGTGATCACCTGCGTCAGTCGGTATGAGAGGGTCCCGTGACGCCTCTCGAGCCAATCGTCCATAACGGGTCTTACCGCCGCGATCACGGCGTGCCCGGAATTACAAATACCCTACACAGGCCATACCTATGTGCCCATAAACTACAGATAGTTACGGATCATCGGCTACTCAAATTGCTATTTAGCCACAAAGGCCCTAGTAGCAAGCTCCAACGATGGCGGTTTAAGAATAAAAACAGAACATTTAATACTCACCTTAAAGAATACAACGAAGACTTGATGAAGAGCCATTGTAAATATATCCTAGTACCTACCTCTAGAGACCTTGATGAGTCCATTCCGTACATTTCCGAAGTACTTAGTAACCTAGATAATATATTAGGCACTGAAAAAGAACTACATTTATTTCAAAAGATAATATTAAGAAATAAAGTTATTTACCTTGCATTTGGTTAAGTACACCATTTAGACCAAACTTCCTACCCTGATCTCTTTCTTACACTGAAAAACATTAAAAGTGAGTTATTACAATCTGGCAATGTAAATGAATTAGCAATATCAGATTTCAAAAGCCCTCATGATAAACTTTCAATTATAAAAATTTATAATATGTTGTCATTTATATTTGACGACAGTGGAATTACAATGAATATTTACCACAACAGTATTATGTATCCTTCACCAAGCGAAGATAAGAAAATACTTATAGAAAATTACGACTTCCCTGTAGCTGGACATCTAGGGTCACTTAGGATGTACAAAAGAATTAAAGAGAAATACCATTGGAAATCCATGAGAAGCGATATAGAGGATTACGTTAAACAGTGTTCTGCCTGCCATGCGAACAAAATGTTAAGAAGAACTAACCAAGCGCCAATGCAGATTACCAATACATCTACATTACCTTTTTGAACGGGAAGCACTTGACATCGTTGGGCCTCTTCTTGAATCCGGCACTGCTAAGTTAAAATATTTTTTGACATTGCAAGATGATCTTACAAAGTATTCATGTGCATATCCTATGCGCAGCGTCTCCTCTGAAGGAACGACAGACTGTGTCGTAAACTTTATTTCAATGTTTGGGATTCCAAAGTCGATTCTCACAGACCAGGGCACCAATTTTACTGCTGACCTCTTCAAAAAACTTTGGTCTACACCATACCATCCGCAAACTGTAAAAAAAAAAAAACTAGTATGTATATATTTTTTTCTTTTGCAAGGGGTGTGTGGTGTATAGAGCACACCAATATATAACCATGTACGAGTATTCATTTAGTCAGAATGTAAACCTGTGACAATAAACACGTATTGTCAAGATACATCTTTTTCTTATAGTCCGAACCGTACAAGCTAATCCTATCCACCCCTGCAGATGGGAGATAATTCATTGGCCTATGATACCAAGGAAAAAGCCGATCTCCTAGGCAAATTCTTGGAATCCTACTCGACGAAACGTACCGCCGACCATACCGCGGTGCCATAGCTATATGCCGGATATCCGGTTAACACAAAAATCAGTGCGCAAAGCACTCTTTTCCCTCGACAATCACAAGTCATGTGGGCCCGATGGAATATCTCTATCGTGTTGAAGATACGTCTAACACGATAGGAGAGATTCCGGAGTTGACACCGGTTTTAACGCGCCTTTTTCGTCTCTCCTACTCCCGAGGCGTCGTCCCGAACTCCTGGACGGTAGCGTTTGTGCACCCGATCTCTAAAAAAAAAGGTGACCGCTCTGCCACGTCCAACTACAGGCCTATAGCAAAAACTCATTTGTTCTCTAAGATTATGGAATCCATAATCAACTGCCAGCTCCTCCAGTACTTGGATGATCACCAGCTACTCAATGACCGACAATATGGTTTTCGCTGGGGTCGCTCAGCTGGTTATCTTCTTGTCCTTCTAACACACAGGGCACTTCATTTGGGCTTTCCGAGAAATTGTGTAATTGTTACCAGTTTCCTTGCGGACAGAAGCATTAAGGTCGTTGTCGACGGTGCATGCTCCGACTTGAAATTCGTAAATGCTGGTGTCCCACAAGGCTGTATGCTATCACCCACACTGTTTCTTCTGCATATCAATGACATGTTGCAAACTTGTAACATCCATTGCTATGAATAGCACACACCACAACCAATCCCCTTCCCTCCGGATCTCTGTGGCGATCAGACGTGTATCTTTGTTGTGTCTTTATTACTGTATTTTAAATTTATTAATTGAAATGAGTTATAAAATCGATTGCATATAATAGGCGCACAGTGCCTCCGTGGAGTTCAACGCAAGTAAATCATTTCGGAACCTACACCAAGCGTGAGTTCTTTTTTCTTCGCCTCATTAGAAACTTGTGCCTGTGTAAATAGTCGTCGACCATCAGTGCACTCTTTTGCTTGCTGTCCTCTACGCACCCTAATGAAGCATAATTAGTGTGAATAAAATAGCGCACCGTTTTTTGTTTTTGTTTTGTTCAAGGGGTCTCGCTTGAATGGACGGAAAGCACTGAAGTGACCAGTTTTGTTGACCCCTCACACAATAAACGTTTGTTGTTTCTTCCCTGCAACTTGTTAAGTAGGTGCGTAGCAATAAGACAGCGGTTGAATGCGAACTGATTTATTATTCGTCCCCGCGCCGGGACGCGATATACAATGTAGGTAGATACATAACACTTTTCCCTCTTAAGAATAAACTAGCTATCTTATAATCATAAACAAGACCTTAAACCCAAAGAAATAATAAGTGAATGTAATGGAAACTTATAAGTAATTTCATAACTAGGTACCTATAGATTACAATCTTATTTATACATTTTTAGTCTTTCACGACATTGTATAGCAGCTTCCCTGCGCTGTGGTTTATCAGTATTAGCGTTAGAAGACAACAGCGGCGCCGGCGAAGTCGGGCTTGTGCCCGCTCCTTCCTCCGCACTATCAAATGACTCCTTATGCTCCTCCTCATCTGACTTAGTCGTCAAACCAGCCGTTGACTTGATATGTGAACTATCCACTATTTGACTCAGTGAATGACGTGGTTTTCTAGCGAGTATTTGGTCAATGTGTCTCTTATACATATGACCGTCTTTTGGTTTAACGTTATACGATACAGGACCAGTTCGTTCCTTTACCACGGCCTCAGTCCACTTATTTTGCCAGATTTGAAATAGTTACGCATCAGTATCGGTCCGTTTTGCTCAACCACTCGCAACGGTACGTTACGGGCCCGCTGCTCCTCGGTGACGCGCGCGCACACGCTCAGCGGCATCGGGATGGAGTAGGTGTAGTCGACCGCGCAGCCGTCTGCCTAACAGAGCGACTGCAGGTTCGCATCCCGTTGTGCCCTGTTCGGTATTTCGGTACATAAATAAAAATCGGTTCAAGGCTTTATTTATGTCCTCCCTCTCTAATTCTATAAAATTTTTAAGCACCCTTTTAATAGTGCGCACGGCATTCTCCGCTGCGCCATTGCTGGAAGGGTGATACGGGGGTACCAGGGTGTGTTTAATAGCGTTGTTCTCTAAATATTGAGAAAATGCCGCAGATGTGAATGGCGGTCCATTGTCGCTAACAATGCGTGAAAAATGGCTGCTTCTATCCATTTGATGATGATTATAAAGTAATAATGATTATTAAAAGGACCGAGAAAATCTACATTAATGTGAGACCATGGTTCCGCCGGCCAAGGCCACGAGTGCAGCGGGGCGGCGGGGGGCGCCGGGCGCATCTCCCTGCACGCTACACACTCGCGCGCAACTTCTTCTATGTCTCGATCGATATTTTCCCACCAAACGTAATTTCGTGCGATTTGTTTCATCTTGACTATGCCCGGATGACCTTCATGGATCTCTTTCAAGATGCAGTTTCGTAAGGTATTCGGGACTACAATTCGATAACCCCAGATTATATACCCCTGGCTTATGTGTAAATTGTCCCTTTTGTTATAATATTTTTTTTCAATATTATTGTACACATAATTAGTTGGCCACCCAAACATAATAAATCCGTAGATCTTGTTTAGTATCGAATCCTTTCCCGTTTCAGTTTTAATTTCATTAAAACTGATTGGAAAGTTTTCTTGCGCGTAATGCAGATAACTAACTTCTTCGTCTTCACCTCTTAATTGCTTTTTTGACAATTCTAGAGGGAGACGTGAAAGCGTATCAGCGAAACAATTTTGTGTTGATCTTACAAACTGAATGGAAAAATCATATGCAGCCAACTTAACGGCATAACGTTGGAGTCTACTTGCAGCTGTTACTGGTAACCCTTTATTTTTACTAAAAATGTAACTCAAAGGGCGGTGGTCGCTCCATAGTACAAAATGTCTCCCGTAAACATATTGATGGTGCTTAGTGACCCCGAATACGATGGCGAGCGCCTCTTTGTCTATCTGGGAGTAGTTAGCCTCCGCGCTGTTGAGTGTGCGCGACGAGCAGCTGACGGGCCGCTCAGCGCCGTCCGCGTGCTGCTGCGTGAGCACAGCGCCGTCCGCGTGCTGCTGCGTGAGCACAGCGCCGTCCGCGTGCTGCTGCGTGAGCACAGCGCCGAGCCCGTATGCGCTGCTGTCCACTGACAAAATCAGCTCCAAGCTTGGATCGTAATGCGCGAGCACAGGGGAACTGCTTAATACATTTTTTATGTTATTAAAATCCGTATAACAATCAACTGTCCAACTCTATTTCACATTTTTTTTCAATAAATCATACATTGGTTTCAATATGTCACTCATATTCACACAAAATTTTGAATAAAAGTTCACTAATCCTATAAAAATTTTCAGTTGAGTTACATTAGTAGGTGGGAGCGCTGCTACAATGGCTTCAATTTTTTTTGAATCAGTGTGCAGCCCATACTTATTAATTTTGTATCCTAAATAGGTAACACTGTCCTTGAAAAACTGACACTTACTAAAGTTTATCCTCAATCCGTTCTCTTTAAGCCTTTGTAGCACCGCCTTTAAATTTGCTAGGTGAGTGGGTTTGTCGCTTCCTGTCACGCAAATATCATCAGCGAAGACCGCTGTCGAAGCCAAGCCATTTAGCGTTTCTTCCATAATTTTTTGAAAATTTTCGGGTATGCATTTAATACCGAATGGAACGCGCTTATAAACAAATGTACCTACGTGAGTGGTAATGGCTGTCATCGCCTGCGAGTCTTCGTGTAAAAGACATTGTTGAAATGCATTAGACAAGTCTAATTTTGTGTATTTCTCACCCCCTCCCAAAATCGCAAACAGGTCTTAGATACGCGGCAGCGGGTAATGATAGTCTTTTAACAGAGGATTGATTGTGACTTTGTAATCGCCGCATAATCTGATATTACCATTTGTTTTAATTACTGGGACAATAGGCGTACCGTAATCTGATCTTTCGACTTTGTATATGACGTCATCCCGCTGCAGCCGCTCGAGTTCCATTTCAACTGGTTGCCGAAGCGCTAATGGTATTGGTCGCGCTTTTATAAACCTAGGTGACTCATCTTTGAGGTATAATTTAAACTTTGACTTAAACGTACCTAAACCTTCTGCAAATACCTCAGGAAATTCCTTTCGCAAGAAGTCGCCATCAAGTCTACTTCGGTTATATTGTAGCATTCCCCTATACCTAGCTTCAAATGTTTAATCCACGTTCGGCCCATCAGTGGAGGCCCTCCGTTTTCGTTTGATTGCTTTTCACCATGACTAACATTGACCACAATAAAACCAAAAGTCTCTATGACGTCCCCGGTATATGACTTCAGATTTATTTGCTTTTGTTCTATAGGAATATTCGGGAAATATCTATAATGTAAGGAGAATCCTCTCTTACGTCAGTAACTACCCCACCTCGCCTATAAAAGCAAGGAGCTGCAGATAGAACGACCATTCGTTGCTCGACGCTCGGACTGGACGGACGTGTGAATCATCGGCTAGTCGTAAGGTTACGTAAGCCATTTGAGTTTTGTTTGTGGAAAAAGTGCGTTTGTGTGTTTCGTATAGTGGATTTTAAGTTCTAGTGAACTGTAAGTAAATTTTGCTGATTGTAATTTGAGTCAATTGCGTTTACGAAGTAAAAAGTGTTTTTTTTTGTTGTGAATCGTTTTTTTAAATAAATTTCCACTTCTGAAGCTTATATCAGAAGTGGGATAAAGGACTTTTAAGGCCCACTTAGGCGAAGTCTCGTAGCTGAAAATTATTTTGAACAGAAAAACCGTTTTTTTTTCTTTTCGACTTGAACTACTTGACTTGACCTGAACTACACTTTATTACTTTTATTTTTATTCGATTGTCTTACTTGTCTGATTTGATCCCGATTTTCTTGTGATAATGGAGCGTGAAAGGCCCCATACTTGTGAAAAACGGTCACGTACTCGGGATAAGTCACGCAAACTACGCCGATCCCGTGGGTCATATGATCGCAGTAGTGGTAGATCGTACCGCGATTCGAGTAGGATTCGTCGTACTTCGCGAGATGGCTTACGTGATCGAGATCGGCATGATTCTCGTAGTTCCGAAAGGCACCAATCACGTACTAGGGATAGGCGCGATTCGCGTAGTAGGGATCGTTCGCGTAGCGACATTGGCCATAGAGAACGCGCACGTACTCCTTCGCCCCCGGTTCAAACGAGTTCTACCCACAAGAATAGCGAGGTGTTGCCAAAAGCTAAGGAGCCAATGATCCCTAATACGTCAGAACAAAATCGGCCCATGAGTCTAGTATCCCCGGCTCTCAGGCATCCACTCTCGCTCATGCCTTGATGCAAGCAATAAAAACGATGCAACCAGCAAGGTCACAAAACTATTACGTGTCGAACTTTGACCCATCAATTAACAGCGTCGAGGCATGGTGCAACGAAGTGGATCCTAGAGAGGCTAACGGTTGGAGTGACCACGAATGTCTCTCGCGTGTAGCTACTTGCCTTAAGGATGACGCCAAGGTCTGGTTAGGGGATTGGGTGACGAACGATAGAACGTGGTCCAATTTCGTACGCGAGTTCAAACCCCTTTGCTCGAGTAAATTGGACTACGCGAATATTTTGCTCGAAGCTATGAATACTACGTCAGACAAGTATTCAACTTACTCAGAATACGCCCGTCGTACTTTATTGCGTTTGAGAATAGTTCAGGGGCTAAGTGACGAATTAAGAACGCTAATCGTTATACGCGGTATGGACAATCCACAGGTGCGTGCAGCTGCTGCTAACGCAAACTTGACTTCTGACACTATTGTCTCATTCCTGTCAATTTACACGAAACCTTCAAGGAACGACAAGGCCGTCGATCATAAAAGGCAAGGTCAAATGAAATCAAACCACCGTGTTGGCCCAAAATGCTTTAATTGCAATCAAACCGGTCATCTCAGTCGCAATTGTAAGAGGCCTAAGGCAAACGCGACCAATAGCAAGCCTACTAACGTGGTTTTGGACAAATCCTCCAATACACAACCCTCTTCGAGCAATTCTTGTACGTTCTGTAAGAGATCGGGACATACTGAGGACAAATGCTTTACCAAAGCTAAATCCGAGCAACGAAATCCGCGTAATATCAACCTTTGCTCTTATCGATCAAATATTGCACTAAATAACGACATGACTACCGCGATAGTAGATGGAATACCCGTAGACGTGCTCATTGATAGCGGAGCCCTTGATGTGTCCCTTATTTCCTCAGATATTTTGAAATATTTTACGTGTCAGCCAAAACCGAGACGTTGTGTGTTGAAGGGTTTGAGTAAGAAAGAAGTGGTCGCCACATCTTACGTCACGTTCACTGTGGAATTCAGCGACATTGCTATCGAAGTTGACTTAGTAGTAGTTCCATCGTCCTACATGAACGCCCCTATCATAATTGGCACTGATGTGTTGAACCGCGAAGGCATCACTTACATTCGTACTAAAGATAAGCAGTACCTCACACGTTCCGACAACATTAGCGCAAATGTCAATGCCATTCGTGCGGGTGATCAGGCCAAAGTAAATACACCCCTTCAGGGCGGGGCGGGGTTGGGTGTGCTCCAATAGGCCAAGATCCAAGGCCTGGAGCGGATCCAATCCTGGTACGCCCTCCTATCCGGAGGGCGTGCACGGCGAATGGTCATGGGGGAGAGCGCAACAGTCGTGTAGATCCCCATGGCAAGTCTGGGTGTCATCCTTCCCGTGGTTGCCGCCTGTTTTAGGTCTGATTCCCTACGAAACAGATATAACAGAAACACCCAGACGCAATTCCATCCGACAAAACCTATCCTTTCCCATTTCCTATCCCATCCACACCTACTGCGGACACTAAGTGGTTGGTGCCTGCGGCCTCACTATCAATAAAGACTGGGAGGGGGGGCAACCACCCGCATGTTTGTGCCGTGTGCGGGGACCCGTAAGGGATCGAAGGGATCCTGGTAGTTGAGCTGAAAGGCAACACACTGCTTTGGCCTGGATTTCTCTTTACACGGGAGGCTGAAGGCTAGCCACCTTTGGTCAATCGGCTGTAGTATCCCGTCAGAGGGCTGCTGGGCGAGAGCTCTTCCTTGGTGGGGGTGGACGACGGGTGGGACGACCAAGTCATCCTACCTAGTTCGGCCTGCCTTCTGTCAGGGAGGGAGCTCTATATTTCCTTGTCACTTCTGGCGTCGTGTGCCTTCTGCCGCGGCGTCCCCACTTGAGGGCTCCAAGGAGGGTGGAAGGACAAGGAGATGAATAGTATACCTAACACACTATGGATACTAAAAAAACCAATTTAAAAAAAAACCACCAAGCCGGTACCGAGGGTGAACAACCCAAGTGCCAGGCCAAACAACCAATCGGCTGACCCCAGGGTGAACAACCCAAGGGTGAACCCGACAAATACACCTTTGGCTGCTGCTCAGGCTAACAACCCGACCGCAACGCCATCCACGACTCTGGCGACACCTCTGGTGTCTAACCAGAATACGGAGCCAGTGTCGACCATCGACCTCTCCTCTTTGAGGGCAGCAATGCCCGTACCTGCGGGACCCGGCCTGGAAGAAACCGGCTGGAGCCTGGTAAGGACAAAGAAGAGAGCGTCGAAAAAGCCAAACCCGTCCAAGAAGACCCGTAACGCCAACAGGGCGAAAGCCCGAGTGGAAAGGCAAGCACGGTGTCTGACCTCGGGTGGAAGTAAGCGGCTTGAAGTCGCTGAAGGGCCCGAAGGGGCCCACGTTGCCCCCGCCAGTGACGTGCTGCCCCGAGGCGAAGACGAAAGTCAAGCCACGGGGAAGTGTACTCCTGTGGGGGCGCCACCTGCCAAGACGCCTGTAGCGGTACGACTCGCGCCATACTCGAGAGCACGTGCTTTTTTGACCGCTCCTACCTTTGAAAAATAGTTTTCGTGGGTTTTCTTCGAGATATCTTGACAAGTTTGGTGTCGGGAGCTTCGTCTCGCCGCGCCCCATATATTGGATTGCAGTGAAGTGCCGTCGTGCGAACCCCAGAAGCACAAAAAGTGTAAAACCTCACTTTTTTGGGGTTATGTTGTAAAAATCTTTTACATTTTAGTTAATAATTTAGTGACCAGTGTAGTGAGAAGTGAGAAAAAAGTGCTAGGTGGTGGGTCAAGTGTGCCCGCACACGCTGCGGCCTTCAAAACCACCCGCACGCGCGCCGCCGAAGTAGGAGAGCATTTTTTCTTCAGTTGCCACGTGGTGATCAAAAACGAAGGAGGCTAGCTGGGAGCCTGGAATTTTGGTCACATCAAGAACTCTACGTGGAACACCATTTTCCGGAAAAAAGAAAATTTTTAGTAAGTCTGAAAAATAAATATCGCTTATTAAAGTTCTGAACTTTGAGCTCTAATATCCGCTAAACGACTTGGAAATTGCAAATTCTGCAACTGCTATCTGCTGCGCACTTCGAAGAAGAATAGATATAGCTATTTTGAAATATTTTAGACAGTATACTTTTTGTGTGAAAATTGAATAAGTGTAAATTTTGAAAATTTTTTTTTTTTTTTGTGTTTGTTTTATGATATTTTTAAAAAATTGTAGAGGTAAGATAGAGCTAAATTTTACACTAATTATACATTTTTTTTGTAGATTTTTATACCTTACCAATCCGGAGATATTAATTTTTTAGTGTTTTTTTCTTAATTAAATTAAAACAGGTAGAAATTCATCGATTCTAACCGTGGGGCCGGGTCTATATGGTCCCTTTGGACTTATATAAGCCCAAACTCGGTGCCTCTAGGGCCGGAGTTGACGAATTTCGTAAAATCCGCCATTTTGGTTATTTAGGTTGAAAAATTTTGATTGAGTTTATCTCCGGACTGGAAGGTCGTAGCGGTTTGGGGTTTTCGCTGTTGGGTGCCCTGAACACCCCTTTAGGCAGTAAATATAGTTTCGGATAGATTGACCACAATTAGATTTTTTGCTTCAAAAGTCAATTGGCGAGGAAGCCGCGGTGATTCCGAGCTGTCTGGAAGAAACCCGGACTCTCTGCGACCAACGGTTGCGGAGATAAGGGCCTCCAAAGTTGGAGTTTGACAGCTCGGCAGCCATCTTGTTTTGGGTTGAACAGCCATAACTCCACAACCGCTCAAGCTATTTGTTTGCGGTTTTCGCTATAGGTACTTAGAGGGCCTTGGCTACCTGTTCCTGAATTTTCAGGACTATTGGAGCCAAAAAATTTTTGGGTCCTAAAAACGGCACTAGGGCATAGAGGTCGGGGCGATTACGGGGAACCCGGACTCGGGTATTCTGGGACGTATAGAACCGGAGATAAGGCCGGCCAGATTTTCAAAACCGTACGACGTTTCGAGGTTTTGAAAATTTTCAAAACCGTACATCTCCGGAACGCGTAGTCCCAGCGAGCCCGGGTTTCTTCCCGGCGCCTTGGCGCCCCCTACTGCCCATAATAAGTTAGGTTTTGGGGGGATTGGGGGTCAAGGAAGTTTGGGGGTCAAATTTGCTACCGGGGGGTGGGTCTCGGCGGGACGGTCCGATTGAGCCCAAGCACGGTGGAGTTTGGATAATCGGTGCCGGAGACACGAGGTTGAAACCAAACCTAGGCAGCCATCTTGGATTGTAACCAAGAACTTTAAACACCTGTATCTCTGGTCTCCTTTGGAGTAATTGTGCCGTGTCTGGGATCTTTGGAAAGGGCTCGGGAGGAGCTATCCGCCCAACTATACAACGTGGCTCTATGTAGAGTCGGAAAAAAATTTTTGTTTTCTTTTTTATTGTCTTTTTTATATATTTGTTTTCTTTTGTGTACATAACGTTAGAGTGTATTTTTTGACCCCGGTGGTTGCCCTACCGGTGTACGCCGACCCATTAAATAGTTAAGTTGACTGTAGCGTGGTTCTACAAGTTTCTAGTTTTACTTCATACTTTATTTGAATTTAATTTTAAGACTTTAATCCTAGTTTTTTTTTTTGTTTTTTTTTTTTGACTAACCCCGGAGGTTATTTACTTTACCTATAGACAGGACTTAGACCCTGTCCGATACTCGGACAGAGAGCGAACGGACCGCAGGTTGTGATCTGCATACACATAACTCTACACACACGCGACACATACGCACCCTGGGTGACACACTCAGTAACACATAAACAGTATACACAACACATACACAAAACACTGACACGCACAACACTGCGTCTCTGGGGCCGTATCTGGGTCGGACGCCGGCATTCGTTGGGTGCGAGCCTGTACGTGACAAACCTACGTTAGGTTGGACTAATTAATTTAATTTAGCATTAGTTCGTGTTTACAACTTTTACAAATTTACATTTTACCTCTTTAACCTTTTACATCCTACTTATTTTATTTTAATTATTAATTGACACGCACCTCATGATGCTTGGGAGAACCCCAATAAAGAGACCCAGCACCTCTCCAGCAAAAACGGGTACAACACCTCCCGTCGATAAAGGAAGCCCCGTAGTAGAGGTGAACCCGACGAGGCCAGTTAATAAGAGTGTGGACGACTTGGAGCACCGCAAAGCTACATCGCACCAGAGGGAGATGCCTGCAACTCACAAGCCTAATAAGGGGTTGCCCGAAAGGACTGCACTGTCAGTCCTGGCACCCCCGAAGCGCTGTGCCACGGCCACTCAATGCTGTGAGGCAATTAGGGAACAACTCGGACTCTCTGGGAATATCAAGAAGGAAATAAAGAAGGAGATCGAGGCCAGGGTAAACCAGATAGAGAAAATCATAAGAGCCTACGAAGAAGATAGGAAAGGGACAACTAAGGGGCAAATCGCGAGAGTGGCAGATGTCGGAGAGAAAAATGCAAGCATGGAGAACGACATCATGAAGAGAATAATAGAGAATGAGAAAATATTAAAGGAAAACAATAGAGTTATGATCGAGATAAAGGAAAGGATTGAGAAGCAAGACCAGAGAGAAAAGGAGAGAGAGAGTAAAGGACCTACGACCTATGCAAGGGCGGTGGCGGGCCGTCCTGGTGCCCAGCTCCCAGAGCGGATGACGCTGCACTCTGTGGTCGTAACGTCAAAAGATGAAAAGGACACCGGGGAGCAAGTGATGGAGAGACTGAGAAAGGTTGCAAATGAAGACGAAGGGTGGGTAAGAGTCGAAAAAGTAAGAAAGGCAAAGGACAGACGTGTAATAATCGGATATAGGACAGAAGAAGAAAGGAATAGAGCCCAAGAGAGGTTGAGAGAGAAAGAAAAAGGCCTCATTGTGGAGGGTGTGAAGAATAAGGACCCGCTTCTCATTCTGTACAGCGTCCTCAAAAATCAGAAGGATGAGGACCTGCTCGTAGCTATACGGTCTAGGAATCAGGACGTATTCCGTGGCCTGGAGTCTGAGCAGAACAGGGTGTCGGTATTGTACAGGAGGACGGCAAGAAATCCCCACACGTGCCATGTGGTGCTCAGAGTCTCCCCAGCGATTTGGTCCCGCGCCCTGGACATAGGGCGGCTGCACATTGATCTACAACCAGTAAGGGTGGCGGATCAGTCGCCCTTAGTACAGTGCTCCCTGTGTCTAGGGTACGGGCATAGTAAAAAGTTCTGCACCACGACAGAGCCAAGGTGTAGTCACTGTGGCGGGCTCCATTTAAAAGCCGAGTGTCCCGACACCGATACAGGGGCAGAACCAAACTGCTGCAACTGTCAGAGGGAGAAACTGAGCAGCATCGGGCACAACGCCTTTAACGACTCTTGCCCGGTTAGGATCAAGTGGGACATTATAGCGAGGACAAATACACAGTACCACTGCTAAGGGCTCCCCGGTGGATGCTGCCCCATACAGAGTGCTGCAGGCAAACCTACAGAGGCGAAAGCTCGCATCCGATGAGCTTATACTGGAAGCAACAAAACGAAGAGTCGCAGTCGCCCTTATACAGGAGCCCTACGTGGGGTCGGTGAAAAGGATGAAGGCATACCGGGGCGTTAGGGTCTTCCAGAACACCGGGCAAGGAGGAGGGACTGTAAAAGCGGCAATAGCCGTCTTTGATCCAAATTTGGATGTCGTGCAGTACCCGCAACTGACCACCGATAACATCGTGGTGGTGGGAATCCGGACCAGTGCCTGGACGATCACGCTGGTGTCCTTCTATTTCGAGCCGACCGAACCTGTGGGGCCCTACTTGGAGCGACTGAAGGACATCAGGAGGAAGGTAGGTTCCCAGCGCATCGTCTTAGGAGGCGATGCAAACGCAAAGAGCACCTGGTGGGGCAGCAGAATAGAGGACAGTAGAGGCGAGGCGTTTAGTGGAGCGCTTGGAGAGATGGACCTCCATGTCCTGAATAGCGGAAACATTCCGACTTTCGACACTGTGAGGGGCGGAGTGAGGTACTGCAGCTACGTGGACGTCACCGCCTGCACAAGCGACGTGATAGCCTGGATCGATGGCTGGAGAGTCGACGAGGGTCTCGTGAGCTCCGACCACAACGGCATAGTGTTCAATATCAATCTGAACAGAGCAAAAGGAATTAACATCAAACGCACAACACGCAAGTATAACACCAAGAAGGCGAATTGGGACGGCTTTCGGGTCCAGCTGACCCGGCTAATCGCTGAAAATAACATCAAACCGGAAGATGCTACTAACACTCGCGAGTTGGAAAGCATTGCTGAAAAATACAGCAGATTGGTCGGGGAAGCGTGTGACCGGAACATCCCAAAGAAAAAGAGTAGCGAGTTGCTCACTATGCCGTGGTGGTCGGAGAGGCTAGCAATATTAAAAAAGGAAGTTACCACCATAAGACGCCGAATCAGGTGTGCAGCGGCGGTCCGAAGAGAGTGGGTAGTTTCGCAGTACCTGGAACAAAAAGACAGATATGAATCTGAAGTGAGGAAGGCGCAGGTCGAGAGTTGGAAGGACTTCTGCGAAAGGCAGGACAGGGAGGGAGTCTGGGAGGGAGTCTACCGGATTTTGGGTAGGGCTACCGCAAGAGAAGAGGACCGAATGTTGGAGGAGAACGGGATCCACCTGGACGCGAAAGGTTCGGTTGAACTACTAGCACGGGTCTTCTATCCGGAGGACCGTGCAGAAGAAGACAATGTGGAACATCGACGCATCAGAGAAGCAGTCCAAAAGGAGGATGAAGAAGAGGGTCATCATGACGATGATCCACCTTTTAAAACGGAAGAACTCCTCGATGCGTTGCAGCGGTTCAACCCAAAAAAGGCTCCGGGATCGGACGGCTACACGGCCGATATCTGTGCCCACGCCATAGGATCAGACCCCGCCCTTTTTCTGGGGCTATTAAACCGGTGCCTCCGCCACGGTTACTTTCCGAAGATCTGGAAGGAAGCCGTGGTAGTGGTACTGAGGAAACCGGGTAGGGACTCGTACGCCGTCCCCAAATCGTACAGACCGATTGGGCTATTGCCTGTCTTGGGGAAGGTGTACGAGAGGATGCTGATTGCTCGCCTCAAATACTATCTGTTGCCGAAAATGAGTACTCGCCAATACGGCTTCATGCCCCAAAGGAGCACCGAGGACGCCCTCTATGACCTAATGAGGTACATAAGGGCTAGACTTGATGAAAAGAGACTGGTCCTTATGGTGTCCTTGGACATAGAGGGCGCCTTCGATAGCGCCTGGTGGCCTGCTATTAAGCGACGTCTGGCTGAGGAAAGGTGTCTGTGAAAAAGACGCCTGTAGCGGCCAAAGTACCCTCTAGGCAGGGTCAACCTGGACAGGGTAAACGGGCGAAACAAGCGACACGTGGAGGGAAACCTTCAAGTGAAACAAAGCCCGTCAAAAGAACTCGCCCGGACGAGTCTCGCACTCCATTTAAACCATTTAAACCATTTATTTTTGCTACACAAGAAACATAAAACATACACGGATACAAGGCACATTACTAAAACACAAAATTAATTTTATAATACATTTGGCAAAATGTGTAGCAAGGGCTACCAGCTCAGTATACGTTGCGCGAAAGCACAACACTGGTTTTCAGCTGGCGCCTGACATTTGCCCCAACATTTAGAAACTAAACGCACACAGATAACTCGCATCACAATGAATATAAAATCCAAGTAAATAATATATAAAGTAATAATAAAATAGTAATACATAAAAAAAAAATGACAGGAGTGTATATAACAAACAAAAAAAAAGGATTATTTATTGAAAGGATACAAAAAAGTGTTAAAATTATGTTTACAATATATGTATGCAGGTCCTCACGACCAGACTAAGAGCGAATATGAAAGACGGGTGCGAAGGACACACGGTTCCGCTACAGTAATTTCTGTTGAGTAAGAAGTATTCTAAGCAAATGTTTTTTCAAAGTCGTTAGGGACATACTTTTTCGCAGAGGTGGAGGTAAGTCGTTCCATATCTTTGAAGCAGAATACTTGAAGCCTCCCTTGTATTGAGCTGTTCTGTGTGCTGGTATTACCAAGTTGTTGGCTTCTCTTCTGCGAGTATTTCTCTCTTGCACATCCTTAACCCATACTAGCTTTTCGTATAAATATTTAGGTGTTTTCGTAAAAACAGTTTTATGTACCAAACATGTAAAATGTATTTTTCTACGAGCCTCCATTTTCAATGTATTGGCATAATTTAGATATGGCGTAATGTGGGATCGCTTAGGTACGTTGTGGCAAAAACGAACGCATGCATTTTGAACTCTTTGTATGGCATTCTTGGTTTTGTTATAAAGCCTAGGCCCATAGACAGTGTCACAGTAGTTAAATTGCGATAATATAATCGATTCTACGAGGATCTTTCTAACAGGTTCTGAGAGATACTTTCGTATATTATACAGAGTTTTTAGCCTATAGAAAGCGTTCCTTATCTTACAATTTATATGTTCAGAAAAACGAAGTTCACTGTCCATTTTCAAACCAAGGTTCACAGCATTATCGACTCGTTGTATTTCTTGCCCATCAACTTTAATATGAAATGATTGTGTAGCTACTTTATTACACTGTACTTTGGTACCCAATAGCATATATTTTGTTTTACCCGGATTCAATATCAACGCGTTTCTGTTTGCCCAATTGTAAATGGCGCTCAAATCTTCATTAACTAATTCTGCTGAGATTTCTGCATGCTCAGGTTTAAATGAAAAATATACCTGAGTGTCATCCGCGTACAAATGCAGTTTGCAGTGCTTGACATATTTAGGAAGATCTGAAGTGAAAAGAATGAAAAGTATCGGACTTAAAATTGACCCCTGAGGTGTTCCTCTGCTTATTTGACGAATATCAGACCTGAGCAATTCTCCCTGTTCAGACTCTATTTCAACAAACTGACTGCGGTTAGTCAAAAACGATTGAAACAATTGGCGTGACTCATCTGAAATTCCGTAATACGAGAGCTTTTCAAGAAGTAGTTCTATATTCAAACAATCAAAGGCTCTTGAAAAGTCCAACAATACCAGAACGCTGCACATGCCAACATCTGACGCCGCCACGATGTCATCACTGACATGCGCAAGCGCTGTTGCAGTGCCAAACCCACCACGTAACCCCGACTGTATGTCCTTCAGAATGCCTTCATTTTCAAGAAATTTGGATAGCTGAGTACATATCAATCTTTCTACAACTTTAGACATGACTGGCAAAATACTAATTGGCCTTAAGTCTTTTAGTTCTTCGACCTTAGAACCCTTGGGAATAGGTTTAATTTTAGCAATTTTCCAGGTTTTAGGGAATTTTTTAGACCGTAGACAGTTATTAACAATTGCCGTAATGGCTGCCAAGGTAATTGGCAGGGTTAACCGTATCATATCAATAGTGATGGAATCATGACCACAAGCTCTTGTTTTAATGCTTTTGATTATTTTTAAAACCTCATCAGATGTACTTGTTTCAATAACGAACTGTTTTCTTGCAAATTTATTTTGTTTAAAAAATTGTAATGTTTGAGTGTCAACACACTACACAACAACACACAACTTTTTTCTGGACGTGCCTGGTAAGGATATCCTTACCAGGCACGTCCAGAAAAAAGTTGTTAATTTTGTTTGGGTCACAAAGGTGATGAGGTACCGTCATTAGTGTGTCGCTGCTACTAAGCGGGCATATACTCTTCAACTGATTCCACATCTGTTTAGGCTTGTCTTTATTATTATTTACATAGAAGTTAAAAAAAGCTGTTTTTTCTCTCTCTATAGCTCCTGTTACATAGTTCCTTAAATTCCTATAATAATCTAGGTGGGCGTCATTATTGGATTTCCGAGCTCTGTCCAGTGCTTTATCACGAATAGTCATCATCAATTTTACATTTTGAGTTATCCAAGGTGTTGGACGTGTGTATATTTTATAGCGTATTAAAGGCGCATGTTTATTGAATAGGTTCAACAACATCTCATTAAAGCGCTGAATTTGATCGTCAACATCCGACAACGCCATAATGTCATTCCATGAGATATGTTTGAGATCGGTACAAAATTTTTCTTGATCAATTTTATGCAACGACCGTTTAGATATATATCTCGGAGGTTCCCTAAACTTTTCTATATTGAACTCCAATATTACCATTGCATGATCACTGAGAACCGGATTATGATGAACACTAACACTCTTGCACATTCTGGGTGAATCAGTTATAATCAGGTCTATAAGTGATGCGGAACTACTGCTAATGCGAGTAGGGTCCCGAACAACCATCTCCAAATTGTGTTGTGTAAGAAAGTTGCGTACCTCACGAGTAGATGGTTTATCAGGTTGCAGAAAGTCAACATTAAAATCAGTCAAAAGAAGAAGATGCTTACAATATGAAACATACTCACCGATTCGCTCAGAGCCTCGATAGCAGCTTCCACTGAGATAGATTCCGGCCTGTAGCCGGTTCCGGTGTGTAGCTGTACCAATCGCCAGACGTCCCCTGCCAGGCAGAGAGAGTTCCAACCATAACTGCTCCAGTAAAGAGTCAGAATGGGGCCTCGCCAACGCCACCACCACGCGCCCCCGTAGTGCGGGGTTTATGTTTTAATACATAGCCCGGCACCACGGGTGCAAATTTTTCTTCACCAGGTTTAATCCAGGTTTCATTTACAGCCAAAATGTCTAGTTTATGTAAGTCAATACTAGCCAGGAGTTCATCTTGTCCCGTATTTAACGATCGTGCATTTAGCAGTCCCAAAACCAATTTATTTCTCTTACTACAAATCATTTATGCAATGTGAATAATTTAAACAGATAGTATTGATATCACAGAAACAATTCCGCTTGTCCAACGCAAGCTCAAGTGTCAGGTTCCGTAAAAATCCACAAACAAAATCGCAAAAACATTTGTAATCGCAGATAATTTTAAAGTTAACTGTTCTCAAATAAGATTCATATTTATACAAAGCCCAATAACTGAGAGAACCAATAATTACACCACACAATATTATAATGCTTAAGCCGAACAATAGGGCAAGGCTACTAGCCACTTTAAGATTTTGCACCAACAAAACAGTCACCAAAAACCCCGGACAAGTCGGAATCCGATCGAAGACGATGACGCGTTGAGCCGTTATCTTTTCTGACATAAATTTTACCTTCACGTGTCCACACAAATCGCCATTTAAGGCGTTCCGCAAACTCACGAGCCTTTCCAAATAGCTGCCGATTCAGTTTCTTAAGTCTTTCATTTACATAAAATTTACGCGGAGCGCCGATCAATCCCATACCCGCTGTTGTAGCTCCACGCCTGACCCTGGCGGCCTTCAGCAATGCGTCGCGGTTAGATCTTCTGGATACTCGTACTGCAATATTCCGCGGGCGTGGACCAGGCTCGCCCTCTACACTGGCGCGCGGCACTCCCACTCGTACCGCGTCCACTATGTCGCGTTCCTCCAGTTGAACGCCCAACTTTGCGGCTACAGAAAGTACGATATGGTTGATACCTTCCCCCGGTGTCTCTGGAATACCCGCTATCTCAACGTCATTAGATAGTAATTCTTGTTCACGTTCCTGTAGGTCCAGCTTAAGCTGATCAATTTGCCTTTCCATATTTCGAATGTCCGCACGATCCTCATTGTTTATTTTCCCCTCTAGATCATTAATTCTAATTTCTAGTGAATCCATACGTTCATTACTCTTTTGAACTGCCCCCGTTAAATCAATGAGTGAGCTCCTGAGGTTGCTCATTTCAATACGAGTTGCGCGCAGTTCCTTCAAGAATAGACTCAATTCTCGGACTGGTTCAGTTTCTGAGGAGTCAGACTCACACAAGTCTGCACCAGTCCGTGTAACGGGACTGGGCATAATTGTTGACTTGCTGGGCTTACGTCGGTGCGTTACATTGTGAGACATGTCCAACTCAAGACCAGACTCGTCTCTAACTCCGGGGGCCGTCGTCGCAGAACGTATAGGCGTGTTAGTATTGTCGGCTTTTGGTTGTTTGCTACGACATTCTGGGCAACGCCATGTACTTTTTACGTTCTGATCCATATTTTTAAAGCGAGCCACCGATACATTCGCACATAGTAAATCATATTTAGATTTGCATAACATACAGATTAAATGTTCCTCCTGGGAGATCTCATTTTTGCATCCCACACATTTCTGCATAATTGTGTTGATAGGCGGTGTCATTATCACTTTTTTGTTCAAATAAATTCAAGTACCTACCGCAAATCACGGTTGTAAAACTTTCGTTCGAAACGATCTATTAAGTTAGTTGCCAAATCGCCCGGCAAAAAGGTCGTAAGCGCCGCGCAATACGTGTCGCTTACGCGTTTAAGTCAACTACTTGTTTATTCCTTTGCAATGTCCGGTAATTTTATTAGTGCTTTGCCTCACTTTTGTTTAAAACGTCCATATTACGAGTAGAAATCCACAAAACACACTTTCACACGAATGTTTGCTTTTATTGAGAACTGATACACTGAAGTTAATATCAAAACACGGCGATAATACCACGTTAATTGATTTTTAAACTCATAGAATTCAAAAACACGCGCTGCGGCACCGTGTGCGTTCTCATCTCCTCTCATACGCCTTCAGATCCCCAGGGCAGTGGCAAGCGATTCAAACCGCTGCCAAAGACCGGCTCCACGAGCTACTCCGACGCACTAAAGGCGAATGACCTTTGCGTCGCGGTCATGCTGGAGCCTTACCACGACCTCACCAAGGCACAGGCAGAGGACATCGAGGGCCAGCTGCAGGGCGTGCTAGATGAGGAGATTTTCTCGCCCGGCACGTCAATCGCACCCGTCGCTGCGCCACAGTTTAGGGGCAAGGCCTTCTACAGTGAGGGCACCCTTAAGATGTGGTGCAACGACGAATATGCCCTACAGTGGCTTCGCCGATCCCTGGCAAGGATCCCATCACCACGGGAAGGCACCAAACTGGTCGTCAGGAGGCAGTCTGAGATCCCGAAAAGGATCAAGGCTGGATTCCTGGTACCACAAATCGGACCAGATGATACACTGGTCCGTATACAAACAAGGCTAAAGTACCAGAATAGCCAGTACAATGTGGCCAACTGGGCCCTCTACCATGCCGAGGCGCAGGAGGAAAAGAAATGTCTCTTCCTAGTGCTCGGCATCCCAGAAGAGGACGTCGTGAAGCTCAAGGCTAGCGAGCGTAGAGTATGGGACTAATCCCGCCCACATGCCCACCACTGTAACTCCTGTACACCAGGATCCACAGCAGTGACCCACGAACACACCGAGTTATGACACTCGGGAAGTCCCAGGAAGAAATTAAACTGTCTTGGAACCCGCAACGAAATTAATCAGAAGAAAATTGGAGGAGTTGGAAATACAGTAAATCCACTTCCCTCCTTAGCAAAGCGGGACACAAAATGAAATAAAATGTTCATACACCCTTTTAAACAGGGAAGCACCACGGCCACGAAATATTACGGGTCCTACGTGAGCTATATTTGATTTCTATAATATGTATGGCAGAATCGCCTAAACGCACGGAAATTCACTCTAGTTGACACAAGATCCCCATAGTATACCGCCCCAGATGTCACCTGCAAGGTATTCAGCATTATATTACGTTCATTATACCAAAGACTACATACCCAGAGGATATGATGAGCAGACTGTTCATAGTGAGAGTTAGATGTTGAGAATTGACACAATGGTGACTCGACTAATTTAAATGAATAAAGCTTGCTCTTAAAGTTACCATGACCCGTAAGAAATTGAGCGACACAGTGATCCACCTCAAGCCATGTCCTCGACAACCGTTCGCGAACAGATGGAAAGAATTGGTAAAGATGGCGCCCCTTGGATGATTCATCCCAGCGTTGTTGCCATTCGTCTATGAGGTCATTATAGACATCGGACTGCTGTTGAAGCAATCTTGTAATTTTACCGCGATCCCGCGCGCCCAAAAAATCGCATTCCATGTTTTGTTGTCTTGAATAGTACATGGCTGCACGTCTCTGCACTTCGAGATCGACCGGAAGCACACCCGCCAACACCGGCAAAGCCTCGGTGCTAACCGTCCTATATGCCTTGCACAAGAATATCAGTGCAAGTCGTTGGCCTTGTAACAGTTTGCGACGGACAGCGCCTACGGTCGCCCTATCGGCCCATACAGGTGCACCATAGCACATAGAACCTAAATAAGTAGCTCCGTATATGATCTTTAATGTATTAAATGATAGACCCCATGTCGCAGATGATATCCTTGTCAATGCACAGAAACTCTTTTTAGACTTTTCATTAACTATTTTAATATGTTCGATAAATGAAAAGTTTCTTTCTAAAACTAATCCTAGGTAACACACTGAGGCCTTATTTTTTACAGTAACATTGTCAAATCTAATGCTTGGCGGTGATTTGAGGTTACCTTTTAAAAGTAGCTGGAAGGTTTTGTTGGGTGCAAAATTTAAGCGATTACGTTCACCCCATTGAGATATCAAGTTCAAACATCTATTGGCTAATCTTCCAAGCCCCGCCCTAGTATCAGATTCCACCAGTAATAAGCCGTCATCAGCATATGCGTTCAGAGTACATCCGGATGGTATTGGTATTGGCGTAGAGTATACTACAAACTAGGTAACCTCTACGTTCGCTTCCTTGATGAACGTCCCGCCCCACCAACTAACCCAGACGAGGAGCCAGAATCGGCCCCACAACACCCTAAGGACGGCAATGGAGGGGATCCTCTGATACCCGTTGAGGAGACAGCCTGCCGGGGTCCACCTCCTGAGGAGTTGGAGGACCTACCGGTGGGCGAGAGTGACCTCGACGACATAGAGGATATGCTGAACAGCGATGATGGCGCTGTCTGCACCCCCCCCCCCCATAACACCCTTATAGCCATCCAAACCAACCTCCAGCACAGCCATACAGCAACGGCTAACCTACGCAGAGAGCTGGAGGTAAAAACCAACACCGTAGCCCTAATCCAGGAGCCGTGGATTAGGAAGGGCAGGATCTGCGGTCTAAACAATATTGGAGGTAAGATACTTCTCAACACTACCATTCATAACCCGCGCACTTGTATTTACACACCAAAACATGCGTGTACTACCTTAATGACCGAGTTCTGTTCCAGAGACCTTACCTCTATTAGGTTAAAGGAACCCTCATGAAAAACCTGCCTGACGTGGTGGTAGCATCAGCCTACTTGCCGGGCGATGCTGACATCCCCACTCCGGAGCTGGCTGCGCTGGCACACCACTGCGAGCGCGAGGGTCTGGAGCTGATCATCTCTGCCGACACCAACGCGCACCATGCGCTGTGGGGCAGCAGGAGCAACAACCAGAGAGGTGAGGAATTTGTATCGTTCCTATTATCAACTAACCTTAACATTATCAACGTGGGCTCGGAGCCGACATTTGTCACATCCAGGGCCCAAACTATAATTGATCTTACATTAGCAAGTGAGCACGCATCGCAACACATATCGAATTGGCATGTTTCGAACGAAGCATCGTGCTCAGACCATCGCTGGATCACGATGGATGATGACGATGACGATGACGATGGACCGGAAACGGTATGAACATCTTACTGCGGAGAATCTGCGAAGCATCAACCCAACATACGCTACGGGGACTGTTAAGGACATTGACAGTCATGTCGTCAACCTTACACAGACACTGATCGATTGCTTTGAACAAACATGCCCAGAACTGAACCACAGAACAAACACCAATGGTGGGGTCCGGAACTGGAAAGACTACGTCGTAGAGTGAGAAAGTTGTTTATAAAGCAAAAAACTCGCGATTAGACCAACATTGGGATGCCTACACGCAGGCCCGACAACAATATAAGAAGAGAATCAGAACCAGGAAAACTGAGTGCTGGAGAAACTTCTGTACTAACATAGAGAACAACAACCAGGCTAATAGAGTCAAAAGCATACTGTGTAGTAGAGGCGGACACAATCTTGGCTCCCTGAAGAAGCCTGATAGTGAGTATACCAAAACAGACTCGGAAGCCTCAGAGCTGCTATTAAAATCATACTTCCCTGTATGTCGCATATCAGATGCGATGGAAAAATGGGAAGACAAATGGGAAAAACCACCAGATGATACAGACTGGGATACGGCCCGCAAAGTTGTCAACCATGACAAACTAAGATGGGCAATTGACAGCTTCCTACCATTCAAGGCGCCAGGACTAGATGGTGTCTTCCCAGGCCTACTGAGATGGTGTGATAGGACACTACTGGACCATCTTGTAAAAATCTGTAGGGGCTGCCTGGCGCATCAGTACATCCCCTTGAAATGGAGAGAAGTTAAAGTAGTCTTCATCCCCAAACCTGGTAAAGGTGACTACACACAACCCAAATCACACCGACCTATTAGTCTCACATCTTTCCTACTAAAGGTTCTCGAGAGGCTAATAGATATGGAAATCAGGGAAACTGCGTTAGTCAGTCACCCTCTACACCTCAATCAACACGCATACTCGATGGGTAAATCAACAGAATCTGCCCTACATCGAGTTGTTTCATATATAGAAGACAATCTAAATCACAAAAGGTCAACACTGGCCACCTTTATCGATATCGAGGGAGCCTTTGACAAGACCAACTTCACCAGCATTTGCCAAGCTCTGTCTAGGCATGGTGTTGATTCCACAATCTCAGGGTGGATCGACAGCATGCTAAGATATAGAGCTATACAATTCAATGTGAGCGAAGTGACTAGAGGAGTGGTGGCTAGAGGCTGCCCCCAGGGCGGTGTACTCTCCCCCCTTCTATGGAACATTGTTGTGGATGAGCTCATCACACAACTTAATGACCAAAGATTCCTCACAATAGGCTATGCAGACGATCTTACTATTCTCATCAGCGGTCCTTTTGAGAGCATTACATGCGATCAAATGAGACTTGCACTGAAGATCGTGGAACAATGGTGCGTAGCACACAACCTGACAGTGAAACCCATCCAAAACAGAGATAATCATGTTCACAAACAAACGCAGCCTAGGAAATCTCAGACTTCCCAAGCTATTTGGAACACAACTTACTCTTATCAAAGAGGTCAAATACCTAGGAGTAATACTGGACAGTAAACTCCTGTGGAACAAGCACCTCGATGAAAAACTGAATAAAGCCTGCATTATTTTCTGCCAATGCAAGCGGCTACTCGGCAAAAGCTGGGGACTATCACCCAAATTACTTTATGGCTATACAGAACAGTCATAAGACCAATAATCACTTACGGTGCTGTTGTCTGGTGGCAGAGAACAGAGCTAAGCACCGTCATAAACAAACTGCAGCAATTCCAGCGACTCCCATGCTCCGCGGTCACTGGCTGTATGCGCACAACGCCTACTGCCGCACTGGAGGTGGCTCTTGGTCTGCCACCCCTGGATCTATTCATACAGCAGGAGGCCGCCATGGCGATCATTAGACTCAAACACCTGGGTCTATGGCACAAACGTGGGGGATCGCACTCTAAATTATGGGATCAATTGGTGGAATACGAACTACTGATAGCAGCGCCATGCGATAGAATCCCAAAACACCATATCTTCACAAGAAGATACTACATCCAGATACATGGAAATGACCGAGATCAATCCGGCATTAACGAAGTCCGAATTTACACGGGCGGTTCTAAGACTAGGTCAGGAACTGGAGCCGGAGTTTTCTCGCAAGACCTAAACATAAACATATCACTAGCGTTAGGCCAACACAGTTCCATATTTCAATGTGAATGTGTGGCAATAACTTACGCTGCCACAACGGCCATGTCAAGGGGTATTAAGGACTACAACATCCGAATAATATTTATTTATTTATTTATTTATATAGGACAACTTACAAAACATACACTAATACATAATTTACAAACATGTTTTACAATTATTTTCTGAGTGTTGTCTTACTTAAAAGTTGCCACGGCATGGTAAGGGACAGTTGCATCTAAGATTACAATGCAATATCTATAATAATACACAAAACATACAGAACATAATCGAAATTAGTTAAAGACAGTGATGATCTAAGAAGGTCCAAATGACGCAATAACTTTACTTTTAAATTTTGGCAGACTGTTTGAGAAGATGTCTACATCAATTTCATGATTTTTCGTCAGCTTGTTATACTGGCTTTGTAATCTATTCATAGTAGCGTTCTGACCCAAGTTGGTTTTAGAAGTTTTAATTGAAAAAGGAGCGTATTTATTGGCACGGAGTACCTTGAGGGAGCATTTATATTTATTTTCTCAACAAGAATGGGGCAGTCTAAATCACCATTAACTAATTGTAAAGCAAAATCTGATCTAATAACTGCCTACGATCGAACAAACTGTGGAGAATAAAATGTTTTAACGACTTTCATACGTCGGCAGCAGTTTTACTTTATTGCACTGGTATGAAAGGTGCCAAAGAAAACGCTTAAATATCCGACAGCATGGCCGTCTTATAGGCATTGGAGGGCAACACAATGACCTCTGGTATTGTCTTCGAATGCCACCAAGCACTGGAACAGCTCGCTATATTCAATGGGGTAATCCTCCAATGGATTAAAGGGCACAGTAACTCACACGGGAACGATGCCGCAGATGAGTTGGCAAGGAGGGGCTCGGCAACCCCAACCTCTGGCCCAACCCCACTCCTGCCCATATCGTTTAACCAAATACGATGCTGGGTCAGGCAACGGACCTGTGAAGCACACAACCGGAGGTGGAAAAACTCACGCGGCTGCAGACAGTCCAAACTGGTGCTGAATCAAGTCACACCACGACTCACCTGCAGACTGATCAGTCTTAGCAGACCGGAAATCAGAACGGTTGTCGGAACTATTACAGGACATCTAGCCCTGAACCGACAACTATTCATAATCAATGCGACGGACAGTCCCCTGTGCAGGGGATGTCTGGAAGCTGAAGAAACGGCCGTCCACGTAGTCCTGGAATGCGAGGGAGTGGCCACACAACGGGCAAGTATCATTCCTGATACAAAGTCGCTCCTAGAAGCCTGTGAACGCCCCAGGAGGCTTCTGCGCTTCTGGAAGGAGCTTGGCTGGCTCACCTAGTCAACCAATCCTCGACGCATAAAGGACCACTCTGAGTCTAAATGCGGAAACCCAAGCCCACAACCAATACCAATACCCCTTCAGGGTACGGAGTTGCTTAGCCTTATGTCCCGTCATAAACGAGTTTTCCGACTATCTAATATCAGGGACTGCTACGACCACAGTCCAAACAGGTGGAGATGGAGATAAACCTTAAACCAGTTCCACCCCTGTCGTTTATCGTCCGTATAGACTTCTCTTATTCCCAAAAACTTAAAGTCAGGAAGATTACAGACATAAAAGATCGTGAACTGACTCGACCATTATATCTGAAACGTACCGGCCAAAAGGGGGATTATGGGCGCTAAAATCGTCGTAAACAACTTCTCTGAATTATTGGCCAGCACCGGGATTTTCCCATACCGGAAATGTGAGACACTGGTCCCGAAAAGGATCAAGGCTGGATTCCTGGTACCACAAATCGACCAGATGATACACTGTCCGTATACAAACAAGGCTAAAGTACCAGAATAGCCAGTACAATGTGGCCAACTGGGCCCTCTACCATGCCGAGGCGCAGGAGGAAAGAAATGTCTCTTCCTAGTGCTCGGCATCCCAGAAGAGGACGTCGTGAAGCTCAAGGCTAGCGAGCGTAGAGTATGGGACTAATCCCGCCCACATGCCCACCACTGTAACTCCTGTACACCAGGATCCACAGCAGTGACCCACGAACACACCGAGTTATGACACTCGGGAAGTCCCAGGAAGAAATTAAACTGTCTTGGAACCCGCAACGAAATTAATCAGAAGAAAATTGGAGGAGTTGGAAATACAGTAAATCCACTTCCCTCCTTAGCAAAGCGGGACACAAAATGAAATAAAATGTTCATACACCCTTTTAAACAGGGAAGCACCACGGCCACGAAATATTACGGGTCCTACGTGAGCTATATTTGATTTCTATAATATGTATGGCAGAATCGCCTAAACGCACGGAAATTCACTCTAGTTGACACAAGATCCCCATAGTATACCGCCCCAGATGTCACCTGCAAGGTATTCAGCATTATATTACGTTCATTATACCAAAGACTACATACCCAGAGGATATGATGAGCAGACTGTTCATAGTGAGAGTTAGATGTTGAGAATTGACACAATGGTGACTCGACTAATTTAAATGAATAAAGCTTGCTCTTAAAGTTACCATGACCCGTAAGAAATTGAGCGACACAGTGATCCACCTCAAGCCATGTCCTCGACAACCGTTCGCGAACAGATGGAAAGAATTGGTAAAGATGGCGCCCCTTGGATGATTCATCCCAGCGTTGTTGCCATTCGTCTATGAGGTCATTATAGACATCGGACTGCTGTTGAAGCAATCTTGTAATTTTACCGCGATCCCGCGCGCCCAAAAAATCGCATTCCATGTTTTGTTGTCTTGAATAGTACATGGCTGCACGTCTCTGCACTTCGAGATCGACCGGAAGCACACCCGCCAACACCGGCAAAGCCTCGGTGCTAACCGTCCCATATGCCTTGCACAAGAATATCAGTGCAAGTCGTTGGCCTTGTAACAGTTTTGCGACGGACAGCGCCTACGGTCGCCCTATCGGCCCATACAGGTGCACCATAGCACATAGAACCTAAATAAGTAGCTCCGTATATGATCTTTAATGTATTAAATGATAGACCCCATGTCGCAGATGATATCCTTGTCAATGCACAGAAACTCTTTTTAGACTTTTCATTAACTATTTTAATATGTTCGATAAATGAAAAGTTTCTTTCTAAAACTAATCCTAGGTAACACACTGAGGCCTTATTTTTTACAGTAACATTGTCAAATCTAATGCTTGGCGGTGATTTGAGGTTACCTTTTAAAAGTAGCTGGAAGGTTTTGTTGGGTGCAAAATTTAAGCGATTACGTTCACCCCATTGAGATATCAAGTTCAAACATCTATTGGCTAATCTTCCAAGCCCCGCCCTAGTATCAGATTCCACCAGTAATAAGCCGTCATCAGCATATGCGTTCAGAGTACATCCGGATGGTATTGGTATTGGCGTAGAGTATACTACAAACTAGGTAACCTCTACGTTCGCTTCCTTGATGAACGTCCCGCCCCACCAACTAACCCAGACGAGGAGCCAGAATCGGCCCCACAACACCCTAAGGACGGCAATGGAGGGGATCCTCTGATACCCGTTGAGGAGACAGCCTGCCGGGGTCCACCTCCTGAGGAGTTGGAGGACCTACCGGTGGGCGAGAGTGACCTCGACGACATAGAGGATATGCTGAACAGCGATGATGGCGCTGTCTGCACCCCCCCCCCCCATAACACCCTTATAGCCATCCAAACCAACCTCCAGCACAGCCATACAGCAACGGCTAACCTACGCAGAGAGCTGGAGGTAAAAACCAACACCGTAGCCCTAATCCAGGAGCCGTGGATTAGGAAGGGCAGGATCTGCGGTCTAAACAATATTGGAGGTAAGATACTTCTCAACACTACCATTCATAACCCGCGCACTTGTATTTACACACCAAAACATGCGTGTACTACCTTAATGACCGAGTTCTGTTCCAGAGACCTTACCTCTATTAGGTTAAAGGAACCCTCATGAAAAACCTGCCTGACGTGGTGGTAGCATCAGCCTACTTGCCGGGCGATGCTGACATCCCCACTCCGGAGCTGGCTGCGCTGGCACACCACTGCGAGCGCGAGGGTCTGGAGCTGATCATCTCTGCCGACACCAACGCGCACCATGCGCTGTGGGGCAGCAGGAGCAACAACCAGAGAGGTGAGGAATTTGTATCGTTCCTATTATCAACTAACCTTAACATTATCAACGTGGGCTCGGAGCCGACATTTGTCACATCCAGGGCCCAAACTATAATTGATCTTACATTAGCAAGTGAGCACGCATCGCAACACATATCGAATTGGCATGTTTCGAACGAAGCATCGTGCTCAGACCATCGCTGGATCACGATGGATGATGACGATGACGATGACGATGGACCGGAAACGGTATGAACATCTTACTGCGGAGAATCTGCGAAGCATCAACCCAACATACGCTACGGGGACTGTTAAGGACATTGACAGTCATGTCGTCAACCTTACACAGACACTGATCGATTGCTTTGAACAAACATGCCCAGAACTGAACCACAGAACAAACACCAATGGTGGGGTCCGGAACTGGAAAGACTACGTCGTAGAGTGAGAAAGTTGTTTATAAAGCAAAAAACTCGCGATTAGACCAACATTGGGATGCCTACACGCAGGCCCGACAACAATATAAGAAGAGAATCAGAACCAGGAAAACTGAGTGCTGGAGAAACTTCTGTACTAACATAGAGAACAACAACCAGGCTAATAGAGTCAAAAGCATACTGTGTAGTAGAGGCGGACACAATCTTGGCTCCCTGAAGAAGCCTGATAGTGAGTATACCAAAACAGACTCGGAAGCCTCAGAGCTGCTATTAAAATCATACTTCCCTGTATGTCGCATATCAGATGCGATGGAAAAATGGGAAGACAAATGGGAAAAACCACCAGATGATACAGACTGGGATACGGCCCGCAAAGTTGTCAACCATGACAAACTAAGATGGGCAATTGACAGCTTCCTACCATTCAAGGCGCCAGGACTAGATGGTGTCTTCCCAGGCCTACTGAGATGGTGTGATAGGACACTACTGGACCATCTTGTAAAAATCTGTAGGGGCTGCCTGGCGCATCAGTACATCCCCTTGAAATGGAGAGAAGTTAAAGTAGTCTTCATCCCCAAACCTGGTAAAGGTGACTACACACAACCCAAATCACACCGACCTATTAGTCTCACATCTTTCCTACTAAAGGTTCTCGAGAGGCTAATAGATATGGAAATCAGGGAAACTGCGTTAGTCAGTCACCCTCTACACCTCAATCAACACGCATACTCGATGGGTAAATCAACAGAATCTGCCCTACATCGAGTTGTTTCATATATAGAAGACAATCTAAATCACAAAAGGTCAACACTGGCCACCTTTATCGATATCGAGGGAGCCTTTGACAAGACCAACTTCACCAGCATTTGCCAAGCTCTGTCTAGGCATGGTGTTGATTCCACAATCTCAGGGTGGATCGACAGCATGCTAAGATATAGAGCTATACAATTCAATGTGAGCGAAGTGACTAGAGGAGTGGTGGCTAGAGGCTGCCCCCAGGGCGGTGTACTCTCCCCCCTTCTATGGAACATTGTTGTGGATGAGCTCATCACACAACTTAATGACCAAAGATTCCTCACAATAGGCTATGCAGACGATCTTACTATTCTCATCAGCGGTCCTTTTGAGAGCATTACATGCGATCAAATGAGACTTGCACTGAAGATCGTGGAACAATGGTGCGTAGCACACAACCTGACAGTGAACCCATCCAAAACAGAGATAATCATGTTCACAAACAAACGCAGCCTAGGAAATCTCAGACTTCCCAAGCTATTTGGAACACAACTTACTCTTATCAAAGAGGTCAAATACCTAGGAGTAATACTGGACAGTAAACTCCTGTGGAACAAGCACCTCGATGAAAAACTGAATAAAGCCTGCATTATTTTCTGCCAATGCAAGCGGCTACTCGGCAAAAGCTGGGGACTATCACCCAAAATTACTTTATGGCTATACAGAACAGTCATAAGACCAATAATCACTTACGGTGCTGTTGTCTGGTGGCAGAGAACAGAGCTAAGCACCGTCATAAACAAACTGCAGCAATTCCAGCGACTCCCATGCTCCGCGGTCACTGGCTGTATGCGCACAACGCCTACTGCCGCACTGGAGGTGGCTCTTGGTCTGCCACCCCTGGATCTATTCATACAGCAGGAGGCCGCCATGGCGATCATTAGACTCAAACACCTGGGTCTATGGCACAAACGTGGGGGATCGCACTCTAAATTATGGGATCAATTGGTGGAATACGAACTACTGATAGCAGCGCCATGCGATAGAATCCCAAAACACCATATCTTCACAAGAAGATACTACATCCAGATACATGGAAATGACCGAGATCAATCCGGCATTAACGAAGTCCGAATTTACACGGGCGGTTCTAAGACTAGGTCAGGAACTGGAGCCGGAGTTTTCTCGCAAGACCTAAACATAAACATATCACTAGCGTTAGGCCAACACAGTTCCATATTTCAATGTGAATGTGTGGCAATAACTTACGCTGCCACAACGGCCATGTCAAGGGGTATTAAGGACTACAACATCCGAATAATATTTATTTATTTATTTATTTATATAGGACAACTTACAAAACATACACTAATACATAATTTACAAACATGTTTTACAATTATTTTCTGAGTGTTGTCTTACTTAAAAGTTGCCACGGCATGGTAAGGGACAGTTGCATCTAAGATTACAATGCAATATCTATAATAATACACAAAACATACAGAACATAATCGAAATTAGTTAAAGACAGTGATGATCTAAGAAGGTCCAAATGACGCAATAACTTTACTTTTAAATTTTGGCAGACTGTTTGAGAAGATGTCTACATCAATTTCATGATTTTTCGTCAGCTTGTTATACTGGCTTTGTAGTCTATTTATAGTAGCGTTCTGACCTAAGTTGGTGTTAGAAGATTTAATAGAAAAAGGAGCGTATTTATTGGCACGGAGATACCTTGAGGGAGCATTTATATTTATTTTCTCAATAAGAATGGGGCAGTCTAAGTCACCGTTAACTAATTTGTAAAGCAAAATCTGATCCAATAACTGCCTACGATCGAACAAACTGTGGAGATTAAAATGTTTTAAACGACTTTCATACGTCGGCAGCAGTTTTACTTTATTGCACTGGTATGAAAGGTGCCAAAGAAAACGCTTAAATATCCGACAGCATGGCCGTCTTATAGGCATTGGAGGGCAACACAATGACCTCTGGTATTGTCTTCGAATGCCACCAAGCACTGGAACAGCTCGCTATATTCAATGGGGTAATCCTCCAATGGATTAAAGGGCACAGTAACTCACACGGGAACGATGCCGCAGATGAGTTGGCAAGGAGGGGCTCGGCAACCCCAACCTCTGGCCCAACCCCACTCCTGCCCATATCGTTTAACCAAATACGATGCTGGGTCAGGCAACGGACCTGTGAAGCACACAACCGGAGGTGGAAAAACTCACGCGGCTGCAGACAGTCCAAACTGGTGCTGAATCAAGTCACACCACGACTCACCTGCAGACTGATCAGTCTTAGCAGACCGGAAATCAGAACGGTTGTCGGAACTATTACAGGACATCTAGCCCTGAACCGACAACTATTCATAATCAATGCGACGGACAGTCCCCTGTGCAGGGGATGTCTGGAAGCTGAAGAAACGGCCGTCCACGTAGTCCTGGAATGCGAGGGAGTGGCCACACAACGGGCAAGTATCATTCCTGATACAAAGTCGCTCCTAGAAGCCTGTGAACGCCCCAGGAGGCTTCTGCGCTTCTGGAAGGAGCTTGGCTGGCTCACCTAGTCAACCAATCCTCGACGCATAAAGGACCACTCTGAGTCTAAATGCGGAAACCCAAGCCCACAACCAATACCAATACCCCTTCAGGGTACGGAGTTGCTTAGCCTTATGTCCCGTCATAAACGAGTTTTCCGACTATCTAATATCAGGGACTGCTACGACCACAGTCCAAACAGGTGAGATGGAGATAAAACTTACCAGTTCCACCCCTGTCGTTTATCGTCCGTATAGACTCTCTTATTCCGAAAAACTTAAAGTCAGGAAGATTACACAAGACCTTTTAGATAAGAGAGTGATTAGGCGTTCGAAATCTGAATATGCGAGCCCGATTATACTCGTAAGAAAACGTGACGGCTCAGATAGGCTTTGTGTCGATTATAGGGCGCTAAATCGAATTACAGTGAAAGATCGATATCCTCTTCTACTAATAGACGACCACATTGACAGGTTGGACGCGTGTAAGTTCTTCTGTAGCCTCGATATATCTACAGGGTTTCACCAAATTCCTCTTAAAGAGGAATGTGTTCACTTCACTGGTTTTGTGACTCCGGAAGAACACTTTGAGTATGTCAAAATGCCTTACGGTTTAGCTGATTCCCCAATAGTTTACCAGCGCATTATAAATGACACCTTACGCAACCATCTTAATGAGGGAAACGTGCTAGTCTACGTCGATGACGTCCTTCTGCTAGGTAATTCTGTGTCAGAAGGGATTGAACTGTTGCGTAAAGTACTCAGGACCCTTACATCGGCCGGTTTTTCAATAAATTTAGCTAAATGTTCGTTCCTAGTCACAGAAGTAGAATATTTGGGGAGGTTAGTTAGTCAGGGTCAGGTTAGGCCAAGCCCACGAAAAGTGGAAGCCCTAGTTAACACCTTGCCGCCTGAAAATGTAAAACAAGTGCGCCAACTCTTAGGTTTGGCGGGTTATTTTCGGCGGTATATTAAAGATTACTCCACTAGAACTGCTCCCATTGCTCATCTAACCCGTAAAAATGTCAAATTCAATTGGACTCTTGAATGCGAGGCTATTCGTCTCAATCTCATTAAAGAATTGACCAGTGAACCGGTCCTTTCCATTTTTAACCCCAGCTTTCCCACCGAGGTCCATACAGATGCCAGCCGTGCTGGATACGGTGCGGTACTCCTACAAGTTCATCCAGATTCAAAAAAGCACGTTGTGGCTTATTTGAGTAAGACCACTCAGGATGCTGAAGGGAAGTACCACTCCTACGAATTGGAGACCCTTGCCGTCGTCAAGGCCCTCCAAAACTTTCGACACTATCTGGTTGGTTTGAAACTTGTGGTGGTGACAGACTGTAATGCCCTTAAGGCAACTGAACGGAAGAAAGATCTTTTGCCTCGAGTAGCCAGGTGGTGGATCTACCTTCAAGATTTTGATTTCTCAATCGAGTATCGAAAAGGAGTGATGTTACCCTATGCAGACTACTTAAGTCGCAACCCCGTCAGCATTAATCAAATTTCTAGACCGAGAAATTGGGCTCAGGTGGCACAGTCAGCCGACAACGAGACGCAAAATCTCATCCAAAGACTTCACGATGGCAGTCTCGATGCTAATCGTTATTCCAACCGAAATGGAGTTTTGTACTACAAGTGCACCCCAGTAGGCCAAGATCCACGCCTACTCTGCTATATACCCAAGGGGCATAGACTTAGTCTTTTAAGAGTATTTCATGATGAGCACGAACACATCAACGCAGAAAAGACCCTTGACCTTATCCTAATACATTTTTAGTTCCCCGGCCTCAGCCAGTTCGTTGGCAAATACATTGCTCACTGTCTCGTGTGTGTGTCGCAAAAGAGAGTTCCTCGGGCTCCTTTGCAGACTATCACTTCCTGGGAAAAACCCGACACACCGTTCCACACTGTTCATGTCGACGCCTTAGGCCCTCAGCCTGTGTCTGAAGGGTACAAATTCGTTTTACTTATTGTCGACGCTTTTACCAAATATACCCTCCTCTACCCGATTTGTAGACAAGACACTAGTGAGTTAAAACGCGTCGTTACTCAGGCTATTTCTATGTTTGGAGTGCCTAAGCTTATGGTTACTGACAAGGGACGAATGTTCGAGTCTAGCGAGTTCGTAACTTGGATAAGTGAACTCGGTTGTAACCTGCATTACATAACGCCGCAAATGCACCAGGCAAACGGCCGAACTACAAGAACGTACCCTGGTCAGAAACGTTGTGGAAACTTCAATTGGTGTTAAACATCACGAGACAGAAAACTACGCAAGTATCACCATTGAATCTTCTGATTGGTACTGAATCCACAACTCTAGTGGTTCGAGCTCTGGTGCGCGACATAACTGTCGAAGGATCGACACCAAATAGAGAGGCCCTACGTGAAGTAACCAGAAGCAGGGTCCGCGAACTCCTAAGGAGCAATCAAGCTAGACAAGACGAACAAGTTAACAAACGGCGACGTCCACCTCGCCAATTTAACGTTGGTGACTGCGTGTTCGTAATAAAAAATTTTTGAGAGTAAGTAAATTACTGTTGTTTGAATTTACGGACAGGAGTGATGGTTTGGCTACTGCGCTGTGCTGCGGTAACGCCGGTAGCAGGCGCGTGTGTATTGCCGGTCGTGTTGGCACCTGTTGCTGAGTCACTGGCGGCCGTATAAATTTGGCCATGTGCGGTCAATTTATGGTCCCACACGTATGAATACGGTCTGCGTGTTGAGAGAGCTCGTGCGTATGAATACGGTCTGCGTACCGAGTGAGCTCGTACACATGATTGCGGTCAGTGTATGAGTCGGCTTACACGTATGAATACGGTCTGCGGGTTAAGCGGCTTGCACGTATGAATACGGTCTGCGTGTCAAGCGGGTCTGCGGATTGTCAGACCATGTTGCAGGTGGCGAGAGCTGAACGCTGGTCGTGGTCGCGGTCGCGGCCGCCGTCAGCAAGACAGCAGCAAAGAAACCGCCACTTGCGCGCTGGACACGTACAGGGCAATGCCTTGGCTTTATTTTTATAATTAGTTTGAGAAAGATGGATGCGTGTGTCTATTCTAACTTATGAACTATTTGAGAGAACGATGAATGAATTAGTTGGCTGAAGAGGAATGGAACTTTGTGAGAGGCTGAGCGCTTTTACACAAATTGCTCGGAAAGCTTCTAACAAGATCTTGCTTGCAGATAAAGATACTGAAGACGACCCTGAACAAACGGGGTCCTCTACTGCGGTCGAGCCGTCGCTTCTGCCGGGGGACGAAGTGGAGGTCGAGGTGCTGACCTCTCCCATCGCGGGTCCTAGCGGGGCCACTCAAAGAGTTGGTGTCGAGGACGACACCTCGCCAGGAGAGGCCGTGTAAGGAGAATCCTCTCTTACGTCAGTAACTACCCCACCTCGCCTATAAAAGCAAGGAGCTGCAGATAGAACGACCATTCGTTGCTCGACGCTCGGACTGGACGGACGTGTGAATCATCGGCTAGTCGTAAGGTTACGTAAGCCATTTGAGTTTTGTTTGTGGAAAAAGTGCGTTTGTGTGTTTCGTATAGTGGATTTTAAGTTCTAGTGAACTGTAAGTAAATTTTGCTGATTGTAATTTGAGTCAATTGCGTTTACGAAGTAAAAAGTGCTTTTTTTGTTGTGAATCGTTTTTTTAAATAAATTTCCACTTCTGAAGCTTATAATAATAATATTCTTTGGAAATAACAGATAACTTACTTCCCGTATCAATCTCAAATTTACATAGAATGTTCTCAACTTTTATTTTAGCGTAATATGGACCATCACCGTTATTACTAACTACTAAATTATAAAAATTACAACCTTCATCCTGCGAGTCCGATCCGTTCGGAAAAAACTGATTTTTGTTTGAATATTTAGAACTTTTATTCTCTATCCCTATCCGGTGCAAGCCGTCGTCGTGCGGCGCCGCGCCTGCTGCGCCCGCCATGGACGCGTGGCGCTCTGCCGCCTCCAGTGCCTGAGACAGCTCCACGGCACGCTTGTAGTGCACATCCTTTTCCGCAAAGATCCTCGATCTCATGTCTTCATTGTACAAACCAGATACATATTGGTCGCGTAAGTTCTCCTCCAACTTTTTACCAAAATTACAACTTTTTGCCATATGTTTTAAAGATTGTAGGTAGTCGCGAACACTTTCACCTTGACGTTGAGTTCGCTGCCTGAAAATGTGCCGTTCAGCAATTTCTGATCGTTCAGGTTCCACGTGATCTTTCACCAGTTTAACTAGTTCGGTAAATGTTTTTGATTCCGGGGTACTTGGCGAGCACAAGTCACACATTAACTCATAGCACTCCGCGCCTACTACCGTCACTAACGTAGCAACTTGAAGCGAATCACTAATGCTATTCAATTTATCGACTTCCCTTCGCGGCACCGTGCGACTAACGTGTGACTTCGTATGCTAACAATTTTAATATTGTTTTCTGTGCTTTTATGTGACTAGTTTCCGGTTTGCGGGCGGCTAAAGGTTGTGTATAGTGTTTCTAAAGAATTTCAGTAAGTTTTATTGTTTTCTAAACATAAATATAGTGCCGAATTCTTTTATTACGACTATTGGTGAGTAAATTTATTATCTTACTAAAAGTGGGTAGGCGGTATCCTTTGTTTAAATTGATTTTTCTCTGCGTATTGTTTATTTTTAAGCTTGCTTGCTTGTTGACTTAAGTGGAAATGTTTCGTCTCCTACCGGTCGTGATAACTGTGGGGAGTACAATTACTGTGACTTAGTGTCACAGGCCACCGATTACTTATCAAAAGTTAATGAATTAGTTAATGATCAGGGATCTCGGATGAATGTAGGGAATAAAACGGCGATTATGGATATTACTCAACGAATTACCGGTATCGTATCAATGTTAGCAATAAAATCCTTTAGCAACGAAGCGAAGTTATCGAATTTTGAGCGACAAATGGAGGGTATCACAACTCAACAAACGAGTTTAACCTACGCGGACAAACTTAAGCTTCGCTTACCACCTAAATCTGCCCCGTGCCCGGTACCTACTGAATCGCGCATTCCTAGGCCTTGTGTTATTGCCTATCCCACTACGGAACGCTTAGCGGACTATGCGACCTCGTCAGCAACGAAACAAGCTCTTATGAAGGCTATTAAACCGAGCGATGAGGGTTTCCAAATTGTAGGCGTTAAAAAAACCTCTAAGGCAGGCGTCGTGTTACGTGTAGCTAACGAACGGCAGCTTAAGAAACTAGAATCTGTAGACGCCATTAAATCAGCAGGTTTACGATTAGAAAAACCGAAAGGCCGAAAGCCCCGTATAATTGTAAAAGACGTACCCGGTTCTATGGAAGATGGTGCCTTCCTAACAGCTTTATACCGTCAGAATATCAAGGACGAATTAAAATTAAGTGAGAACGATTTTATAAAGTCAACCAAAATTGTTAGGCATCGTAAACTAGAAAATGGGCGTCAATGGATAGGCTTAGAATTGGAGGCAGCAGTTCGGAAACATCTAGCCAACACAAAAGATAAACTTTATATAGACTGGGCCACTTGTCGATTCATAGACGATATAGAAGTAGTTCGTTGCTTAAATTGTCAGCAATTCGGTCATGTACAAAAGTTTTGCAAACGCGAGTTTGCCCAGATAAAGACACACCAAATTTTAAGCCCACGTGTGCACAGTGCAGGCGGTTCAAAAAACCATCTGACCATCGATGCGGCTCACACGACTGTGCCTCATACAAATTAAAACTGGAGCAGCTAATATTAAATACCAATTACTGAATAGTTTAATTCAGCTTAAAAAAAAAAAAAAAAAAAAAAAGTTTATAGAGTAACTTACTAAGTAATGGTTAATATTTCGATAGGCCAGTTAAATCTTCATAACGATAAAATAGCCACATCAGAATTAGACAGTTTAATTTTAGAACAAAAGTTAGACATTGTCCTTATACAAGAACAATATCAGAGCGCTCGCTTGCGTCGTAATGTAGTACAGCTTGACTGCCGTTCGCAGGCTGGGATATATGTTGCAAGTTCTAATTTTACGGTAACATCTTTGCGTAATCTTATGACGTCACACTGCGCCGTTGCTGAGATCTGATGACGCTCAGCTCACGCTCACGCTCAGCTCACGCTGAGCTCACTACGTAAACCTTACAGGTAGAGGATGCTCTACCTGTAAGGTTTACGTAGTGAGCTGCTATTTTCAATATTCACATCCTATTGATCCTCACTTACATCACTTACGTTACGTCTTGCAGTACCTCGTGGGACATAAAATTATCATTGGCGCTGATGTCAATGCGTCATCTTCATTATGGTATGGCAAGTTGCGTTCAACCGACACGGTTCGACGTTGTGCGGTTGAAAATTTCATTGCGGAAATGAATCTTACTATTCACAATACCCCCGATGCACCACCAACTTTTTGCAACCCAATGGGTGAGTCTTCTATTGACGTGACGCTTACGCGCGGCGACGCCTCGATATCCGGATGGCGTGTCCTCCCGGACGCATCCTGTAGTGATCACCGCTTGATCGTGTACGAATTCATACCAAGGGTTGCACGGGATCCACAAAGGGCTCCTTTTAATTTTAGATATAAAACTAAAGGTGCGAACTGGGCTTTGTTTGGTTCACTATTTGCAACTCATACCAAATACTTCAGTCGCAGTAGTTTATCAGCTGAGGAAAGCGCAGAAATACTATCAGAAACTTTCACATACTGCGCTGATGTATCTATTGGTCGCGGATCTATTACTAACACTCGTAGATGTGATTGGTGGAATGATAGATTAATCGAACTACGTAGAAGCTACCGGAAAGCTCGTAGAAAATTAAACAATTTTAAAAAACACAACGTAACAGGAGATTTGTACAATAATGCTCTCATTGCTCTAAGAGTTGCCAGGTCCCACTACAGAGCTGCAGTGGAGAAATCGAAGGGAAACTTAATTCAGAAACTTGTCGATAGACTCGATAGAGAGGGCCCGTGGTCACCTTTGTATCACGAATTTAAGGCAAATAGATCAATCGACCTTGCATACATGCAGAACATCAAAATTAATAACAGATATACCACAGGAGTAGAAGAAACAGCAGAATATCTTTTAGACTCACTCGTACCTGACGATCGGCCGGAAAACGACACTGATCATCACCGACATATCAGGCAGTGGGCCATCGAACCACCACTGTCTCCAATGTCTGATTTACCATCTTCAGACGAATTTCTCGGTATCATTAGATCCTTGCCACTAAACAAGGCTTCGGGCGATGATAAAATACCTAACAAAATGATCAAAGAAGCTTGTAAACTTTCGGGTGAAACAATTTTCACTGTCTTTAAACGTTGCATTGCTGAAGGAATATTTCCTCGTATATGGCGGTGCGGTAATATTCGTATAATACCAAAAAGTGGCGACAAGCCACCGAATGATCCTAAATCCTACCGACCAATCACATTATTACCATCGTTAGGAAAGCTTTTAGAACGTCTCGTAGTGCCCCGGCTTCTGCCAGGTGGAGTCAAATTTCATGATAGACAATTTGGATTTACGTTGCGTAAATCGACAACTGACGCTGTTATATCGGTTAGAAAGTTTGTCACAGAGTCAAAATTTCAATACGTGCTGGCTAATTTCTTAGATATATCTGGCGCCTTCGATAACGCATGGTGGCCCATGTTGTTGCTGAAATTAAAATCACGGGGGTGCTTTAAAAATATTTATTCCCTTATATCTTCGTACTTTTCACAAGGTACTACTAAACTAAGACTTGGTCATCATTCTGTGTCGAAGGCGCTTACAATGGGATGTCCTCAGGGATCGGTGCTAGGTCCATACTTGTGGAATATCGGCTTTGACGATTTTCTTGCGATACCAATACCATCCGGATGTACTCGGAACGCGTATGCTGATGACGGCTTATTACTGGTGGAATCTGATACTAGGGCGGGGCTTGAGAGACTAGCCAATAGATGTTTGAACTTGATATCTCAATGGGGTGAACGTAATCGCTTAAATTTTGCACCCAACAAAACCTTCCAGCTACTTTTAAAAGGTAACCTCAAATCACCGCCAAGTATTAGATTTGACAATGTTACTGTAAAAAATAAGGCCTCAGTGTGTTACCTAGGATTAGTTTTAGAAAGAAACTTTTCATTTATCGAACATATTAAAATAGTTAATGAAAAGTCTAAAAAGAGTTTCTGAGCATTGACAAGGATATCAACTGCGACATGGGATCTATCATTTAATACATTAAAGATCATATACGGAGCTACTTATTTAGGTTCTATGTGCTATGGTGCACCTGTATGGGCCGATAGGGCGACCGTAGGCGCTGTCCGTCGCAAACTGTTACAAGGCCAACGACTTGCACTGATATTCTTGTGCAAGGCATATAGGACGGTTAGCACCGAGGCTTTGCCGGTGTTGGCGGGTGTGCTTCTGGTCGATCTCGAAGTGCAGAGACGTGCAGCCATGTACTATTCAAGACAACAAAACATGGAATGCGATTTTTTGGGCGCGCGGGATCGCGGTAAAATTACAAGATTGCTTCAACAGCAGTCCGATGTCTATAATGACCTCATAGACGAATGGCAACAACGCTGGGATGAATCATCCAAGGGGCGCCATCTTTACCAATTCTTTCCATCTGTTCGCGAACGGTTTTCGAGGACATGGCTTGAGGTGGATCACTGTGTCGCTCAATTTCTTACGGGTCATGGTAACTTTAAGAGCAAGCTTTATTCATTTAAATTAGTCGAGTCACCATTGTGTCAATGCTCAACACCTAACTCTCACTATGAACAGTCTGCTCATCATATCCTCTGGGAATGTAGTCTTTGGTATAATGAACGTAATATAATGCTGAATACCTTGCAGGTGACATCTGGGGCGGTTGCTATGGGGATCTTGTGTCAACTAGGGTGAATTTCCGTGCGTTTAGGCAATTCTGCCATACATATTATAGAAATCAAATATAGCTCACGTAGGACCCGTAATATTTCGTGGCCGTGGTGCTTCCCTGTTTAAAAGGGTGTATGCCCATTTTATTTCATTTTGTCTCCCGCTTTGCTAAGGAGGGAAGTGGATTTACTGTATTTCCAACTCCTCCAATTTTCTTCTGATTAATTTCGTTGCGGGTTCCAAGACAGTTTAATTTCTTCCTGGGACTTCCCGAGTGTCATAACTCGGTGTGTTCGTGGGTCACTGCTGTGGATCCTGGTGTACAGGAGTTACAGTGGTGGGCATGTGGGCGGGATTAGTCCCATTAATGCTATTCAATGCTATAAACTGTTTCACTCTTCGTACATACGCGTCTCAATTGCTACTTTCAAAACTGTATGGTTCTATGTGTCCGATCGGCATTGTAATAATGTTATTTTCACAAATGAACGCGCGATAAATAACAGCTCGTCGCCAGTGTTAGGTAGGTGCGTGGCAATAAGACAGCGGTTGAATGCGAACTGATTTATTATTCGTCCCCGCGCCGGGACGCGATACACGATGTAGGTAGACACATAACACAACTGAGGCGCCCTGGTACTTCGCCTTGCAATATGTTGGGACTAATCCCACCCACACGCCCACCACTGTAACTCCTGTACACCAGGATCCACAGCAGTGACCCACGAACACACCGAGTTATGACACTCGGGAAGTCCCAGGAAGAAATTAAACTGTCTTGGAACCCGCAACGAAATTAATCAGAAGAAAATTGGAGGAGTTGGAAATACAGTAAATCCACTTCCCTCCTGAGCAAAGCGGGAGACAAAATGAAGTAAAATGGGCATACACCCTTTTAAACAGGGAAGCACCACGGCCACAAATATTACGGGTCCTACGTGAGCTATGTTTGATTTCTATAATATGTGTGGCAGAATCGCCTAAACGCACGGAAATTCACCCTAGTTGACACAAGATCCCCATAGTATACCGCCCCAGATGTCACCTGCAAGCTATTCAGCATTATATTACGTTCATTATACCAAAGACTACATTCCCAGAGGATATGATGAGCAGACTGTTCATAGTGAGAGTTAGATGTTGAGCATTGACACAATGGTGACTCGACTAAATTT
>CADEBD010000520.1:0-29551 GCA_902825455.1 Arctia plantaginis
GTTCAAACCCCCTAAAAAACGCCCCCCTTCCTATATTTTATTATTATTGGCAAAATGTTTAAAAACAGTATAAAGCATATTATTTCATAAATTATAAATTCTCCCACTAATGTGGGAAAACCAAAATGATTTTTTAATGGTAACACTGATTCTAAATTACAATTATCAGTGTTTTATTTCAATTATAGCCTTATTTACGATATTATCAATACAAAAACCATAAACTTACACGTGAAAAGTAATTCCGCATGATTTATTAATGTTTTGTGACCTTGAATCGCATTCTTTCACTACGCATTTAGCCATTTTGGCGATTGTTACTGTCATGTGTCGCTATGTTCAACTCGGTTGACGCCACATTGAATAATGAATTGACGTTTGCTACGCATATGCCTGTGGACATATGTGCAGTAGTAACGATTTTAGGCGGTAATTACTCATCTATGTAAGTATTATATCAATGGTCTGAAGATAATAATCTTTACTGTGTTTGATGAACATCTGTACGAGTAGATTAAAAGTTATAATTACTTTAGTAATTCAAAAAGATTCACTGAAACTCTGGCAAGCTCTACACTAATAAGCTTTATGTGTACATAGAGAAACTTTACGTTATACGGTCATATAACACAGGTTTGGAGTTTACACCAGAATTGGTTATTATCTGTCCAGAATTATATGTAGTATAATAAATGTATATTTTAAAATATACATATACACTCATGAGAAAAGTGAGAAATGCCTTACAAAAAAATTGTGATTAAGAAACCTGGCAAGTGTGAATCGATTAACACCAGTTGTGCAATTTGTTACAAAATAAAATAATATTCTTTTTCTACTTTGTTATTCTTTCTTTTATTTAGATGGCGTGGGATGTGAAATTTGAAAACAAAAGAATTAATTCTGTAATACTGTCGACAGTCTTGTTATTTGCCATTAAAGTTAAATAATACAGCTGGTTTTATTTTAACCGACAACTTCTAATGTCGGTTGTCGGAGGTTCTGACTTTAATTATTTTTTATGTTATACAAGTACTCAAAGAAGACTGAACCAATTTATAAAATTCGTTTTTTAGTTACTTATTAATGAGTGATTAGGTCTGATGATATATATGGTGTTCTGATTATATTAAAGGAACTAATCGTGATTATGGTATTATTTATAGTAACTTGTAACTTAAACACAGCTTTTGTGAAGTGAAACTGATCACAAATTGTTATTAAAACCAAAAGTAAAATTAGGACCATTTTGGCGTATTTATATAACACTTCTTTAAAAACGGGCTAGATTTATGCCTGTTGCTTATTATGATTGATAATATCATAATGATATGAAGCCATTTATTTATGCTATCTGTTAAAAATGTATTAAGCCCACATCGCTGCCCTCTTGGGTTTATGCAAGTACTTTGTGTAGATGATGATGAATATATGTAATCACAACTTAATGGAAGGTAACCACTTAAGTTATAAGTAAAAGTTTGCATTCTCGCGTGGCGTGTGTCGGCAAAGTTAACTGATTTCATAATCATTTCTAGTTTATTTTTTGCCATTCACCTGTTTAATATAATGTAGGGTGCGGTCGCAGCCGTGGACGTTGCCGTTTTTAGCGAACTAGTGTAGGCCGAGCGTCTCGGATATCTACTTTTTTCTCGACTCACTTTTTCGCTTTTACTTTCAGGTTGCAACCGTTTTCTTCCTGGTCCTTACCGTGGGAGCCGAGAAAAAAATCGAGTTACAAGACATCGAGGAAGATAATTTAAAAAGTGAAAAAGAAAGCGTTATACATAAATCTGATCAAGGTTCACAAAATAGTGGTTCAGGAACTGGACCAGGATTGGTTCCGTTTGATTTAGTGAAGAATAATCTTCTAAGATATTTCGGTCATCAACCTCCTCCGCCTCAGCAGAGGTATGTCCATCAGTACGCTGTTACTGAGACTCCAGAAAGGTCGTCTACAGCAAGAACCGTACAGTATTCACCGCCAACAGCACCTCAACAAGCGATGGTAGGATACTTGTCTAATTTCCCGATGCAGGTGTATTTAATCCCACAATATTATTTCGATCATACTTTAAATAACCGCCCACAAATCAATCAGCAATCGCATTCTCAATATCAGCCTCAAGGTGAAACGAGAGTGGCACCTTATCAGACTGCCCCTTCAAACGCGATTCAAACACAAAGTAATTATATTGAAGTACCCGCATATGTGGCACCAACAGGTAAGACGTACGTTCCGCAATATACTTCTCCCGTATATGTCGGTTATCAAGCACAGCCTACAGCCTCTCCAACTCAAGCTACAGTTACTCCTGTTGAGACATATCAAGTACCAGTTATAGAATATACACCTAAAGTAGTACAGCCTACCAATGCTCCTACATCGTACTATCATAACCCACAATATAATGATAATAATTCAGTAGATGATGAGCAAGTCCATGAAGACGGGCAGAGGCAATACCACATCCAAACAGAAATCCCGTTACATAAACAAATGCCAGAATTTCCTCGACACTACAATTCTCGGGTTCCAATAAGGGAAGATTATAGACCATTACACTCTAATACTATTACAGAATTACCACATCCAAATCCAGTATTATTAAGAGGGTCTCCCTCACATTTGGCTCATATACCGAAAGCCTTGCCAGTGTATCGACCATTAACAAAGCCTGTATATCAAGGTGGGCTCGGTCAAGTCTCAAGTACGATCTCTCAACGTCCACATGATATTTACGGGCCTCCACCTTTTAAAAGACGTCCTACCTCTTTGATAGATTCTTACATACCGTCTAAGGTTCAAATTGAATATCTAAAAAGAGGTTTAGTGAAGGAACCCTCAGCGGTTTACGATGCGCTTGCTAGTGGTCGTTTACCCCATCTAATTCCACGCAACTACGAAAGAGGTTTTCTGCCAAACCAGATGTATCATACAGGTGCTGGTGCTGTTACATATGGACATTATAAAAGGACACCCAAAGTTGACAAAGTCCAACAATAAATTAATCCATGACTGAAAACAATTCTACTTTAACTAGGTTAGTTTTAAATAGTAAGTATGTACATTCGAGTTAAGAGAATAGGAAGTGTTTAGAGAATTGCACATTACATATGTACATTCTTAAAATAAACAGAACATATTATAGTCTTGAATATTAGGTGTTTATGTAAAGTGTTGCTCTATAGAATAGTCCTGATAATAGTAAAGAAACATTTTGTTGCTCCACTGAGAAGCCCCAGAAGAAGTATAATGTATTGCCTTTGTATTGTGGTTATGCTACTCACTAGGAAGGTTAAAATGATACAATAAAAATATGGTAAATCTATATTGATGTGCCGTCATTGCTGCGGTAACTCATGGACATTGTACTAAAGACCGATTACATATATAAAAATCAAAGTTTTTGACCAGCGCAATCATTAATATAAAGAAATAATATGATTCGATGTACAAATTTAAATAAAATTAAAAGGTTTGCATCAGGCAATCGATACTTATAGGGAGTGTTTTGTTGTGCAATGAATATTAAATTATGTGTTATTCACGTTTACGCTGCTATTATCTTAATTCTCTATTTAAAGAAGTGTTATGATATGAAATGTTATGTGTGATTGAAATGTTGAAACGGAGTAAGGCTTATTTAAGAAAACTTTGTAAATGATATTTTAGAAAATAATGTTCTAGGTTTAACAGAATACAACATAGAAAGTTTGATATTAAAAACATTGTTATAGTATGATATTGTTATTTATAATAAAGTTGTTGTTAAATATTGTAGGGTGTGATTTATTTGTTATTTGCTTTTTACAACTTATTTGATTGCTTTACTAATAAAAATTAAATTAGTATGGTAAAAAGTATATTTTGATATCATTGCTGTATTTTTGAATATTAAACAAATAATTTATTTGTCACAAATTATAGATACTTTTTTATTAAATATTTATTTATCTGATACAGAAAGTATTTATATCTACCGAATTATAGAATTGCCACAAAATGACAGCTCGTTCCAGTAGGCTAGCGACTTACCAAAACCTTTAAATTTTAATGCCTTTATGTTGATATTGGCATGCTTATTACAAGGTATTAGTTCGTCAACTTTATTTCATAAAATCATTCCTAAGAACACATCTACACATACCCCCTCCTAAGCGCAGCTCATCTGCATGAACTGCCAGGGCCTCAATTCTGCTATTTTATGTTAACGCCAAGCCACTGTCATTCCATTGACATGCTATTTAGATGTTATTGAGACGCCATTAACATCGGTCAAAATATCAATATGCTACTAACATCAATTCACAGTGTAAGTCGAGTCGAGTCGAGTGTGTAAGACAGTCTATGTCGATATAGGTCATCAATGGTTACATCAACAACATTGCCGTACCTGGAAAAGTATATATATCATTTTCTTAAACCATTAAAGACATCGACGACATTTGTATCAGTGACAAGTCATTGGGAGGCCATTGGTCTTACAAAGAGGAAAAGTGCAACACTATTCCGACGTCATTCCATCGACAGTCTATTGATAAAATATTCAAATAGCAGAATTGAGGCCCAGCTCCCGCATCGGATGTAAGATTATAAATCGAATGTTGGTCGAAGCATGGTTAGGCAGATCTTCAATTCTATAATTGTCCAGTTGACTATCAAATAATTGATGTCTTTCTTAACCATGTGTCATAAACACAATCGTACCTACTTAGGTATTATAACTGGGCCTCAATTCTGCGATTTTATATTCACGCCAAGCCACTGTCATAAACATTTCCTTATAATTTGAAAATATATTACGTTTTATTAAGGAAATGATTTATTTATTTCTTCAAATATGTCAATCTTTTTGATATCACCACTCATGAGCCACTGCCATTCCATCGCCACTGTATAGAAACTGAGTTAGTGTAGACTACCGATATTTATACCGATGCCAATGGCCACTCGATGACATCTCAATAGCGTATCAGTGGTATGACAGTGGCTTGGCGTGAACATAAAATAGCAGAATTGAGGCCCTGTACTTTAGTTCTGTAACAAAATATTTTAAACAAACTTAAGTTAGAAAACTAAGCCGGTCAGAAGGATTGGTATAGAGTTTGTTTAAAGTTTTCCCTCTCATTACCGTGCTGTTGTCCTACGTCGTTTGCTTATTTGGCTCTTATGATACCTACTTATTAATATAAACTAAGATAACTTTTTTATTTATTTAAACAGATTAAAATACCCCCGACTGCAAATCCATACAACAATTGAATCTTTTGATCATTTGACAATTGGACATTCAAGGTTGCCATGTCTTGGAAATACCGCCAAATTAATATTACACTAAAACTCATATCAATTAGACCAGTAAAAGTTTGTAAGTACCTTTTGAGGGCCGATTTTACTACTTACGATATTACAAATTATACCTTTTTTTTTTCTGTGCGAAAATCCCCTCGGATACCACTTACTGGTTGCAATGTCGGACTCTAACCGACTCAAACCGCACGCCGTCTCAGGTACCAGTAGTCGGGGAACCAGGTGTACCCTAGAAAGGAAATCCCTGGTGCCTCGACGTACCTCGGACCATCTACGGCGGGTAGACGACCCCCCCTGTGTGGAACCCCTATGTTCCCTCTATGCTCCCGTAAGGGGGGGGGGGGGGGGCGCGTTTCGCAATGAGCTCGCCGCCACCCCGCCCTGCTTCTGCCAGGGTGACAGATGGCCTCACCTGTCACCCCAGGCCTGCGCTTATGGAGGACGGAGATCGTTCTGCGACCTTCGGCGCCTGTGTCCTCTGCGGTACCTGGCCCGTCCCCGAGCCTGGCGGGCCGGTAGAGTTCTAAACCTCTCCCGGTCCCGCTCCGCCATTTTCTTCGCGAACATTACTTGCTTGCAGAAGGAGACGACGGAGTTCCACGCACTCTCGCTCCGCACGATAGCCGCAATCAGGTTACCGAGCGAGAGAACTCCCACTCCGATGGCTGCCACGAGGTCTTGCCTCTGCTCCACTCACGCCGGGCATTCTGCCAGCGTGTAGAGCGCCGTGTCCACAGTCCGACCATCGCAGTGGTGGCACTCAGGCGTTGGCTCCTTGCAGATCAGACACAGGTGATCCCCGAAACATCCTTTCCCAGTGATCACCTGCGTCAGTCGGTATGAGAGGGTCCCGTGATGCCTCTCTAGCCAATCCTCCATAACGGGTCTTACCGCGGCGATGACGGCGTGCCCGTTACAAATTATACCTGAGAGCTGTCTCACCTCTTTTGTCGTCAACTTTAAAAAAACGAAGAAGAACTAACAGGGCTAATATTAAAGGGTGTCAACTTCTGTATGCTACATGGAGTCACTACAAGGTGAAACATTTTGTCTGACCTTATATTATTGTTATACGAGGAGCGGCTGAAAAGTTCGCCTAGCACTCATGTTACTAATATCACTAGTTTCGACACTAGTATTATAAAAGCAATCACTAATTAAGTTTGCACTCATAGTTCAATTATTTATCGAACAACAAACATCACCATGTCAGCCGAATCTGAAAATTTTCGGAATTTGGAACACCGTGAAAAAATTCCTCGTCAAGAAGGGAAATACACCGAAAGACATTTTTGAAGAGATGTCATCGGTTTTTCAGGATTCTGCGCCTTCATATACGATGGTGAAAAAATGGGCTCGTCTATTTCAACAAGAACGAGAGAACTGTAAAGACGACCCTCGCCCGGGTCGCCCAGTCATGGTACTGACCGAAGAAAACGTCCAAAAAGTCGAAAAAATCGTTTTGGCCGACCGAAGAATTAAATTGTGACAGATTGCCGAAGAATGTCAGATTAGTAAAAAAAATGAGTTGCAGAAATTTTACATGAATATTTGAATATGAGAAAAATTAGCGCGCGCTGGGTACCGAAAATCCTCAGACTGCTCCACAAGCAACGTCGACTCGCAAGTTGTAAAGATTTTTTGTAGCTAGTCGGTGATAACAAGGAAGACATTTGACAACTGATAGTTTTTTTTTTTTTAGAGGTAGGTTTTAAGAACTACCCATCGATTTTAAGTTTCTATAGCCCAATTTTCATTACAACAACCCTTTATAGCGAATGCAGCTCTAAGTGCAAGTAATGGTTGTTTTATAATAAAAGATGATTGATGAAATTTCACATGGCATAATATTTAGTCTTCCTCATTACACAGTGTATAATTAAACGTGTCGGAACCGTCACGTTTTAACCGATCAAAATAAGCATTATTAAGGTGATAACATATTATAAGTATTTAACTAAATTAGTAATTAGTAATTTATTTTAAAGGTTAATCGCTATAGATGCTTAAACTGAAACACTCTCTCTCTCAAACATATCTCTCTAATTTATATATATTGGTTATCTCTGTCAATCAATCTATTTAGATCGCCCTTCTCATTCTAAGCATAAAACCATTTGATATAAACTATACTAACAAAGACCACAAAAAATGAAAAAAAAATATTACAAATCTAAGTAAAAAAACTATATTATAATAGCAATAGTCCCTTCTAGTCTGTTTGAAGTTGGTGCCAAAATTTTTACAGAATTATATTAATATTTTATTAGCCATATAATAAACACTTGAAATGTATGTGATGAAATGTAAGTCACAGCATGTTTACAGCCTACCCAAAAGTCTTCGTCTTTTCTTCTCTTGTCTTTTACAGATATTATCAGCCGGTGATGTACAGAATACCGCCACTAAGTAAAACAATAATAATGTTTCATTATATGTTTTAAGAATCAAATAGATTGCCTAGATATTGTATAAAATATCGGCTTATACAGATTGCTCTTAGTAAAATTTATAGTTAATAGTTTACAAAAAGGTATTACCTACCCTTTTGTATTATAGTAAAAATCATTCACAAAAAATGTTCTATTTTCAATTAGTAAAACATTACTAGTTTAACCGGTTTTAAGGCATGATTAATATTAAAAATGTTTTTGTAGCTTATACAAATACTCGTAACTGACGGTGTCTGCTCCCGCCTGCTATTACAAAGAGAGCAATCGGCACAAAAGTAACAGTGTAAGCTCATAATAAATCATTTATGAACTTCACTTCTCTTTTAATGCAATTATAGCGCTTGCAAATCTCTATTACTTTGTTACTAATCAATAAACCCGTAATTAACAGTCAAAATCACTTTGTTACTAATCAATAAACCTGTAATTTACAGTCAAAATATTATTTTATTTTCACTACTATATCACACCGGCCAGGCGGGTAGGTATAGGGTTTGTGTCAAGTTTTCCTTCTCTTTCCAGTTTCGAATTCACCCTGAGTTTTTTAGAGTTGTATTTTTCTATACCCGGATTCTGGGGCGGGGTTGGGTGTACTCCAATAGGCCAAGATCGCCTGGAGCGGATCCAATCCTGGTACGCCCTCCTGTCCGGAGGGCGTGCACGGCGAATGGTCATGGGGGAGAGCGCAACAGTCGTGTAGATCCCCATGGCAAGTCTGGGTGTCATCCTTCCCGTGGTTGCCGCCTGTTTTAGGTCTGATTCCCTACGAAACAGATATAACAGAAACACCCAGACGCAATTCCATCCCACAAAACCTATCCTTTCCCATTTCCTATCCCATCCACACCTACTGCGGACACTAAGTGGTTGGTGCCTGCGGCCTCACTATCAACAAAGACTGAGAGTGAGGGGGAGGGGGGGCAACCACCCGCATGTTTGTGCCGTGTGCGGGGACCCGTAAGGGAGGATGAAGGGATCCTGGTAGTTGAGCTGAAAGGCAACACACTGCTTTGGCCTGGATTTCTCTTTACACGGGAGGCTGAAGGCTAGCCACCTTTGGTCAATCGGCTGTAGTATCCCGTCAGAGGGCTGCTGGGCGAGAGCTCTTCCTTGGTGGGGGTGGACGACGGGTGGGACGACCAAGTCATCCTACCTAGTTCGGCCTGCCTTCTGTCAGGGAGGGAGCTCTATATTTCCTTGTCACTTCTGGCGTCGTGTGCCTTCTGCCGCGGCGTCCCCACTTGAGGGCTCCAAGGAGGGTGGAAGGACAAGGAGATGAATAGTATACCTAACACACTATGGATACTAAAAAAACCAATTTTAAAAAAACCACCAAGCCGGTACCGAGGGTGAACAACCCAAGTGCCAGGCTAAACAACCAATCGGCTGACCCCAGGGTGAACAACCCAAGGGTGAACCCGACAAATACACCTTTGGCTGCTGCTCAGGCTAACAACCCGACCGCAGCGCCATCCACGACTCTGGCGACACCTCTGGTGTCTAACCAGAATACGGAGCCAGTGTCGACCATCGACCTCTCCTCTTTGAGGGCAGCAATGCCCGTACCTGCGGGACCCGGCCTGGAAGAAACCGGCTGGAGCCTGGTAAGGACAAAGAAGAGAGCGTCGAAAAAACCAAACCCGTCCAAGAAGACCCGTAACGCCAACAGGGCGAAAGCCCGAGTGAAAAGGCAAGCACGGTGTCTGACCTCGGGTGGAAGTAAGCGGCTTGAAGTCGCTGAAGGGCCCGAAGGGGCCCACGTTGACCCCGCCAGTGACGTGCTGCCCCGAGGCGAAGACGAAAGTCAAGCCACGGGGAAGTGTACTCCTGTGGGGGCGCCACCTGCCAAGACGCCTGTAGCGGCCAAAGTACCCTCTAGGCAGGGTCAACCTGGACAGGGTAAACGGGCGAGACGAGCGACACGTGGAGGGAAACCTTCGAGTGAAACAAAGCCCGTCAAAAGAACTCGCCCGGACGAGTCTCGCACTCCCCAGGGCAGTGGCAAGCGATTCAAACCGCTGCCAAAGACCGGCTCCACGAGCTACTCCGACGCACTAAAGGCGAATGACCTTTGCGTCGCGGTCATGCTGGAGCCTTACCACGACCTCACCAAGGCACAGGCAGAGGACATCGAGGGCCAGCTGCAGGGCGTGCTAGATGAGGAGATTTTCTCGCCCGGCACGTCATCGCACCCGTCGCTGCGCCACAGTTTAGGGGCAAGGCCTTCTACAGTGAGGGCGCCCTTAAGATGTGGTGCAGCGACGAATATGCCCTACAGTGGCTTCGCCGATCCCTGGTAAGGATCCCATCACCACGTGAAGGCACCAAACTGGTCGTCAGGAGGCAGTCTGAGATCCCGAAAAGGATCAAGGCTGGACTCCTGGTACCACAAATCGGACCAGATGATACACTGGTCCGTATACAAACAAGGCTAAAGTACCAGAATAGCCAGTACAATGTGGCCAACTGGGCCCTCTACCATGCCGAGGCGCAGGAGGAAAAGAAATGTCTCTTCCTAGTGCTCGGCATCCCAGAAGAGGACGTCGTGAAGCTCAAGGCTAGCGAGCGTAGAGTATACTACAAACTAGGTAACCTCTACGTTCGCTTCCTTGATGAACGTCCCGCCCCACCAACTAACCCAGACGAGGAGCCAGAATCGGCCCCACAACACCCTAAGGACGGCAATGGAGGGGATCCTCTGATACCCGTTGAGGAGACAGCCTGCCGGGGTCCACCTCCTGAGGAGTTGGAGGACCTACCGGTGGGCGAGAGTGACCTCGACGACATAGAGGATATGCTGAACAGCGATGATGGCGCTGTCTGCACCCCCCCATAACACCCTTACAGCCATCCAAACCAACCTCCAGCACAGCCATACAGCAACGGCTAACCTACGCAGAGAGCTGGAGGTAAAAACCAACACCGTAGCCCTAATCCAGGAGCCGTGGATTAGGAAGGGCAGGATCTGCGGTCTAAACAATATTGGAGGTAAGATACTTCTCAACACTACTATTGATAACCCGCGCACTTGTATTTATACACCAAAACATGCGTGTACTACCTTAATGACCGAGTTCTGTTCCAGAGACCTTACCTCTATTAGGTTAAAGGAACCCTCATCAAACCTGCCTGACGTGGTGATAGCATCAGCCTACTTGCCGGGCGATGCTGACATCCCCACTCCGGAGCTGGCTGCGCTGGCACACCACTGCGAGCGCGAGGGTCTGGAGCTGATCATCTCTGCCGACACCAACGCGCACCATGCGCTGTGGGGCAGCAGGAGCAACAACCAGAGAGGTGAGGAATTTGTATCGTTCCTATTATCAACTAACCTTAACATTATCAACGTGGGCTCGGAGCCGACATTTGTCACATCCAGGGCCCAAACTATAATTGATCTTACATTAGCAAGTGAGCACGCATCGCAACACATATCGAATTGGCATGTTTCGAACGAAGCATCGTGCTCAGACCATCGCTGGATCAAATTTAACTTTGAAATGAAACTTAAACTACCAGATCCCCGACGGAATCCCCGCACGATGGACCGGAAACGGTATGAACATCTTACTGCGGAGAATCTGCGAAGCATCAACCCAACATACGCTACGGGGACTGTTAAGGACATTGACAGTCATGTCGTCAACCTTACACAGACACTGATCGATTGCTTTGAACAAACATGCCCACTTTCCACACCCAGAACTGGACCACAGAACAAACACCAATGGTGGGGTCCGGAACTGGAAAGACTACGTCGTAGAGTGAGAAAGTTGTTCAATAAAGCAAAAAACTCGCGATTAGACCAACATTGGGATGCCTACACGCAGGCCCGACAACAATATAAGAAGAGAATCAGAACCAGGAAAACTGAGTGCTGGAGAAACTTCTGTACTAACATAGAGAACAACAACCAGGCTAATAGAGTCAAAAGCATACTGTGTAGTAGAGGCGAACACAAACTTGGCTCCCTGAAGAAGCCTGATGGTGAGTATACCAAAACAGACTCGGAAGCCTCAGAGCTGCTATTAAAAACACACTTCCCTGGATGTCGCATATCAGATGCGATGGAAAAATGGGAAGACAGATTGGAAAAACCACCAGATGATACAGACTGGGATACGGCCCGCAAAGTTGTCAACCACGACAAACTAAGATGGGCAATTGACAGCTTCCTACCATTCAAGGCGCCAGGACTAGATGGTGTCTTCCCAGGCCTACTGAGATGGTGTGATATGACACTACTGGACCATCTTGTAAAAATCTATAGGGGCTGCCTGGCGCATCAGTACATCCCCTTGAAATGGACAGAAGTTAAAGTAGTCTTCATCCCCAAACCTGGTAAAGGCGACTACACACAACCCAAATCACACCGACCTATAAGTCTCACATCTTTCCTACTAAAGGTTCTCGAGAGGCTAATAGATAGGGAAATCAGGGAAACTGCGTTAGTCAGTCACCCTCTACACCTCAATCAACACGCATACTCGATGGGTAAATCAACAGAATCTGCCCTACATCGAGTTGTTTCATATATAGAAGACAATCTAAATCACAAAAGGTCAACACTGGCCACCTTTATCGATATCGAGGGAGCCTTTGACAAGACCAACTTCACCAGCATTAGCCAAGCTCTGTCTAGGCATGGTGTTGATTCCACAATCTCAGGGTGGATCGACAGCATGCTAAGATATAGAGCTATACAATTCACTGTGAGCGAAGTGGCTAGAGGCTGCCCCCAGGGCGGTGTACTCTCCCCCCTTCTATGGAACATTGTTGTGGATGAGCTCATCACACAACTTAATGACCAAAGATTCCTCACAATAGGCTATGCAGACGATCTTACTATTCTCATCAGCGGTCCTTTTGAGAGCATTACATGCGATCAAATGAGACTTGCACTGAAGATCGTGGAACAATGGTGCGTAGCACACAACCTGACAGTGAACCCATCCAAAACAGAGATGATCATGTTCACAAACAAACGCAGCCTAGGAAATCTCAGACTTCCCAAGCTATTTGGAACACAACTTACTCTTACCAAAGAGGTCAAATACCTAGGAGTAATACTGGACAGTAAACTCCTGTGGAACAAGCACCTCGATGAAAAACTGAATAAAGCCTGCATTATTTTCTGCCAATGCAAGCGGCTACTCGGCAAAAGCTGGGGACTATCACCCAAAATTACTTTATGGCTATACAGAACAGTCATAAGACCAATAATCACTTACGGTGCTGTTGTCTGGTGGCAGAGAACAGAGCTAAGCACTGTCATAAACAAACTGCAGCAATTCCAGCGACTCCCATGCTCCGCGGTCACTGGCTGTATGCGCACAACGCCTACTGCCGCACTGGAGGTGGCTCTTGGTCTGCCACCCCTGGATCTATTCATACAGCAGGAGGCCGCCATGGCGATCATTAGACTCAAACACCTGGGTCTATGGCACAAACGTGGGGGATCGCACTCTAAATTATGGGATCAATTGGTGGAATACGAACCACTGATAGCAGCGCCATGCGATAGAATCCCAAAACACCATATCTTCACAAGAAGATACTACATCCAGATACATGGAAATGACCGAGATCAATCCGGCATTAGCGAAGTCCGAATTTACACGGACGGTTCCAAGACTAGGTCAGGAACTGGAGCCGGAGTTTTCTCGCAAGACCTAAACATAAACATATCACTAGCGTTAGGCCAACACAGTTCCATATTTCAATGTGAATGTGTGGCAATAACTTACGCTGCCACAACGGCCATGTCAAGGGGTATTAAGGACTACAATATCCGAATAATATCCGACAGCATGGCCGTCTTAAAGGCATTGGAGGGCAACACAATGACCTCTGGTATTGTCTTCGAATGCCACCAAGCACTGGAACAGCTCGCTATATTCAATGGGGTAATCCTCCAATGGATTAAAGGGCACAGTAACTCACACGGGAACGATGCCGCAGATGAGTTGGCAAGGAGGGGCTCGGCAACCCCAACCTCTGGCCCAACCCCACTCCTGCCCATATCGTTTAACCAAATACGATGCTGGGTCAGGCAACGGACCTGTGAAGCACACAACCGGAGGTGGAAAAACTCACCCGGCTGCAGACAGTCCAAACTGGTGCTGAATCAAGTCACACCACGACTCACCTGCAGACTGATCAGTCTTAGCAGACCGGAAATCAGAACGGTTGTCGGAACTATTACAGGACATCTAGCCCTGAACCGACAACTATTCATAATCAATGCGACGGACAGTCCCCTGTGCAGGGGATGTCTGGAAGCTGAAGAAACGGCCGTCCACGTAGTCCTGGAATGCGAGGGAGTGGCCACACAACGGGCAAGTATCATTCCTGATACAAAGTCGCTCCTAGAAGCCTGTGAACGCCCCAGGAAGCTTCTGCGCTTCTGGAAGGAGCTTGGCTGGCTCACCTAGTCAACCAATCCTCGACGCATAAAGGACCACTCTGAGTCTAAATGCGGAAACCGAAGCCCACAACCAATACCAAAAAAAAAATACCCGGATTCTGATCGGACGTAATGCGAAACCGCGAAACTTATGGAACTTTAATTAATAAACAATGTCTGTACAAAAACGATGTTCGGAAATACCCACGATAATAAACGTTGATTGAAAAATAAATTTGAATGCAAAAATATCCAAAGTAATAATCCAGAAGTTCATAATGTTATACAAGAAAGGCGAATACGTAAGTTCAACACAGAACCTTTTGAAATTATAACATTTGTACTCATTGAAACGTATCATTACAATAATAGTATAATAGATAGAGTATCCTCCTAATGCTTTTGACTTATTAAGTATTGGCAGATCCGGATGTTCAGTCGGAATTATAAAATAACTTACAGTCAAATTTTAGTATTTGAATCTTTATAGGAATAGCCTATGAATACCTACCTACCTACCGACTACGTAATTTATTCTAAAGAAGTATTATTTACCCTAAAAAACTAATCACTTTATAGAAATTTAAAATTATGATACTCCTACGTTAGTTCATCTCCGTAACAATTACTATGTGGTGCCAAGTACCTACATTTTAAGTTAAATGTGCGCACCACGTGTTGTACTAGGAACTCCTTTTTACAGAAAAATCGTTTAGTAATCTAATCTAATAGGTAATATTCTTTCCATATAGCACTTTAAATCTAGAAAGTGATGATTGTACATATACAGTTTAGTTGTAGCTTTTCAAACTTACGCTACGAGACCAACGATTTCATGAATAACTCTTAAGATTTTAGTTTAATATTTATTCATATGAAGAAATTTTACATAGTAAACTTTATAGAAATAATGCCGATCTGTTTTTGAGCACAGTATCATTTTTATTATACGGCGTTTTATAAAAAAACATAATTTAAATAATAAACTAATCTCCTTTCTATAAACTTTTTATAACAACGCCATCTAACGAACAGTACATTAACTTATACTTATTTACATAACTTAGTAGCTACGTTTAAGCATTTTTACAACCAGCAACTTTATTAACCAAAGTGGCTTGTATATCTATGTTTGGTACATTACTAGTTAAGTTTCGTATAGCATTTAGTAGGTGGCAGTAATGTTAGCTCTATCAGTGTGTAATTTCTTTCGTAGTTTAGCACCTTTGAGTTGCGAAAGTACCGAAACTTACTTTTTTATATACCTTTAAGATTGGCGGATAATAAAAATAATCGTTGGTCCAATTGCATACATCCTGTGTATTGCCGGATAGTTCGAACCATACACAAAATGTACGCTGTGGTTCGAACCCTCTAACCGAGAAAATCGAGTTAGTTCTTGTACATATAGTTTCAGAATGTATTTAAATTAATTGCTTACTTATGTTATTGTATTAGTAAATAATCACTATTTAAATTAACAAAGTTATTTTGTTAACAATAATAAATAGTTAACTTTTCGCTTATATTTAAAAGGATTACTTATTGTTTAAAGTAACTTACATTTTATGCTGCGTTACTCCGTAAAATATTATCTTATTACTGCCTCTTCGAAATAAAATGCACAATGCCTATGAAAATAAAAATATCGTCCATTTCTTGACATACTTGGCAAAACTATGAATAAATGCTGTTGAAAGTGAGATGGGTCTACATCCATTCTACGCTGGTTTGGTTAATTGTGTACCCAGTGCAAATACACCACTGATGGAGATATGTAGTTATGTTACTCAAAATGTAAATCTGTATTAGCTACCTTAGTTTTGATTAGCGAATGAAATAACTATTCTGATAGGTATGCCTAAACGCGATCATGCCTAAGGAGGTAAAGCACCAGTGTTTTAATTCTAATTAAATTAAGAGTTAGACCCTTTATGGTTGCCCTCTGAGTCATAATAAAGTTTATTTAATTGTATTTTTTTCTAACTAGATATAATAGCCAGATGCTCGTCAAGACGAGTAAATATCAGATGTAGTATCACTGATAAACTTAAGAGTCACGACTGACGTTATCGTTGGTTACAGCTGATGATCCTAATTCCTAACCTACACGAGTAGTAAAGATCCAATCATTATAAACTTAAAATACTCGTTCAAACATTGAACTTACTACTTAAATTAATGTGACTCAATATTGTAGTGTACGATTTTATGTATTCTGACTAGTCTTACTTCCCTGGAGCGACCTATTACTTTCATGGTCACACTATGTGTTATGATTTAATATTGCGTTTGTTAATTAATTTACTGTTATTGTACTCCGCGACCCTTTAGCGTTTTTTTTTTTACTGTAAAGAGCCTTTTTCCTCCTCTTTGTTTAAAGTACTAAGAACGCATGTGTTGTAGTGCCTTTTATAATAAATTGTTCTTCAAAATTTACTTGTAAATGTAATTAAATTTAAGGCTATTAAAAGCTATCTTATGAGCTTTATGCAACAATGATTAAAATAGCGAACTTTAGTACTCACAGATTATTTAAACATGTCTTTACTTACTTTAATTACTGAATTTCGTAATGTGTTGAAACTAAAAAACATCACTTGGCGGATGTTATACAATTGTGGCCATAAAAACAGCCTTTGCGGACGTTAAAAATAGGATAACTTCAAAATTGTGATAGTTGATCCAATCAAAGTACCATATCTGGAATCATAAAAGACATTTTGTAACACAATGTAATACATTATGCCATTTCCTTCCCGATTAGCTAAAATGTGCTAACTAGACTGGTTCTCTCCTTTATGAATGCCAGCAGTCATGTCAGTCCCCTGCTGGACATAGGCCTCTCCTGAGAGAGGAGGTTTTGGCCTATACACATTACAAACTTACTTACTTTTAAATGCCACCGATGCAGCCGAACCACCAAAATAATAATATTAATACGCGATTAATAGGTATTACAGGGTCAATACAACCAGGCAACGAAACGAAACGCGTCAGGCAATTCTAAGGTACGAGTATATTGTACTTTTTAATCGAACAATTTCCATTTGTTAGTACTAATTATAAAAAAATCATGATGAAATTTTGGTACACGTATATTATAACTTTTAAGTTATAATATACTTGTTAAACATATCACCCAAGTAACCGGTCAAACAGTACTGTTACTGCCTAACTATATCTACCTGTAGAAAGACAATACCGCTATTTTTATAGTCGTACGCTCACAACTGTGAAATTACTTGGTGTGACAGATCCTATCTACATTAATTGCAAGGTTTTCACTTCACAAAATAGCACAGTTTCAGGCAATGCTTAATGTCTAAACAATTAAGTTTACACTTCCTTCAACGCGCTACGCCTTTACGACGTAAATGACGGATTTTACTTCTATCAGAAACACTGATTTGCGATAAACGTGACAAAACAAGCAAGTAAGCGGTCATCATCATCATCAACAGCCTTTAATAGTCCCCTGCTGGACATAGGCCTCTCCTTAGAAAGGAGGTTTTGGCCTACTATAGGGTAGTAGGGTTGGCATATGGTTTGTGTCAAGTTTTCCTTCTCTCTGCAGTACTGTTGTCTTGCGTAGTTTGCTCCCTTAGTCGCCTCTTACGACACCTACGTTATAAATAGGGATGGTGACAGTCTGTATTCTTAATCCGTCACCATACGGATTAAGAATACAGACTGTCACCACCCACCTGTAAGCGGTCATGCATTTGTAAGAATGTTCAACAGGGTTGTCGGAGTACGTTAAAGATTTAATTATATATTAATGATGGATGTGTGGTGTCTCTAGAATGGAAAGGTCAGAAATGACTAATACATTATAGAAAGACTGAAAGTATCACCAGTGGATGAAACGTTGAAAAGCAACAGGTTATCCTGGTATGGACATGTGACACGCAGGGATAAGCAAATATAGTAAAGAAAGTTTTATCTATGACAGCTGACGGACATAGGAGTAGAAGACGACCAAAGAAAAGATTTATGGATAGCGTGAAAGAGAGATAGATGAGAATGGAAGAAGAAAACTTTTCCATGGTCAGTGGACATTGACACACTTTTTAATTCCTATTTTCACCATCAGACCATTGTTACAAAACCGAATCTATTGGACTCATCAAAACAAATAACATCAGTCTAAAGTCAAGGGTTTTACTAGTAGCTGCTGAAGAGCTCTACGGGGCTTCATCATCGGTGTCATGTCATATCATACCAAGTGTCAATTAGTTACAAGTGGAGCTAATAAAAGTAAGTCAATGCGTATACGCATATTTCCTACCATAAGTGATTACTGTCTACATTACGAATAAAACGCATATTATATTCATCATTGAAAATGGAACAGCATTACATAAGGCAAGCGGTGTGACAATCAAGTGAGATCGGACAAACGCACGCTCATAAATATTTCATTTCAAACGCACCTCGGTTATTACACCTGAATTCATGCATGTTAAATAAAATGAGATACCTCATTTGAGAAAAAGTGAAAAGCTGCGCCGATTACCGAGAATCTCCGTTTGGACATCAACATAATGTATTATGTCACTACAATTCGTAATATGTAGTTACGTGCAACAACAACGAATTCGAGCTGCAAAAACATGACTTGTACCTAAACCGGAACAGATAAGTAGAGGATTGATGTGAAAACATACAAATCTTCATTATTAATCCTGAATCATTAAAGTCACTTCACAGAGGCCATCTTTTTATAATGTAGGTTTGTTTTCTTTGTTTCTTTCTTTATAATTGAATGAGACCATCTATGGGGTTCTTTTTCACTTCTCATCTTCACTTTCTATAGTTACAGCAGTTAATAAAATTAAATTTATACGGTTCCTAAATTTTTATTTGTTATAAACTTAATTATACCAGATCACTCAGTGTTTAATTTACCATTATAATATAAATAATACATAATAAATATTCAATCACATTTTTTTTAATTTAACTTTTTCTTGATATTATATAATATAAATTATTATGACTTTAAAACAAACGTCTACCAACAAGCGAAAGAAACTTCGTTCCGACCGGGGGTACATAGACCCCTAACGCCATTTTTTGTGTCATTATAATTATATTAAAATGTTTAAAAAGGAACAAAAATATTATTTCATAATTATGAAGTACTTGTAATATAGTAATTGTACTATACTGCACCTATACTAAAGTATGTAGTCATTTAACAGTATATAAATATTGTTAAATGACTACTTATTTCAGTATAGGTGCTGTCATATGGCTTTAAATTGTATATTTTTACAGTAGGTACCATAACCTTTTCAAGAATATCTTAAACCATCATGACTTGAGTTGTAGCCAAAAAAAAAAATGGAACTAACATGACATTTTAAAGTTAATTATTAAAAAATATTGTTTTAATTTTATCCTGATGAGCTTCTGTGATTCATGAAGGCACTATCTAATGCGTTATCCAACGTTTCAAGGAGCTTTTTTGGAGGTTTTTTCAGCGTTGCTGCATAGATGACAAGTAGAAATACTTACCTATTTTGGAACAATGAAGCGTTAGGAATAGTCGAAGAGGTAAGCATTGGTTTTCCATTTGTTTGAGATCTGATATATTTATTAGTTTATTTAAAAAGCGGTTCTATGGCTCCACTGTTTTACCCAAACAGTGGGACCATAGCCAAAACCGCTAGTCAGTGGTATCGCGTGCTTATTTAACTTCCGGAACAGGATATTTCAAAATGATTACAGTTTTAAATTGGATTAGTAGAACAGGAGATAAACACTTTCAAAAAAGTTATAAGCTTACTTATGTTAGTATTGACTCGGAATAGTGTCAAAGGTTCACGGGTCAACAGTTACAAAAACCGTGTTGAATTAATAGAAGACACGATAGATGATATGCAATTAATTAAAGTAACATCTATGGGTATATAAAACTATAATCATTAATTCTGTTGGTCTATAGAGACAGATAACGAACACCTTTTAGGCTTATGTAATTACATAGAGAGAATATAAATAGAAAGAATGAGGAACTAATTAGGCATTATGTAACGAACCGTGGACCTTTAGTAGTTCGGTACAAATATGCTAATTTTATGTCAAAACATTAGTTTTAATTTGAAACGCGTGACTTTTTACGAAATAAAATAAACGTTGCATACATAGATGTCTTCGAGCTGATTTATTTGTAGACGTTATTGCTGGTTCGTCACACAAAATGTATGACTATGAATCTTGGATCTCAATCTCTGCCAAGAATATACACCCCGTGTTTTTTATGTTAGATGGGTCAGACGAGCAGACGGGTCACCTAATGGAAAGTGACCATGGCCGCTCATGAACGTCTGCAACTCAGGACAGTATATATAACCCGTGCCACTGATTGGTTGTGCGGGGCAAAAATTGTCTCCAAAAGCGCACAGTGGTGGAGCGCCAACTATCCAGGTAATGAGGATGAAAATTTTGCCGTGTGGAACGATGGCGGCACTCTCCACTCTCCATGATATATGCGATAGAGAATGCAGAGTGAAGCCACATCTCTACGTAACGCCAAGTGACCAAGCCGATCGGAGATGTTTGGGCTAACGACGATTCGAGTCGCTCTTCTACCCTTGCATAGTGATGAGAACAGTATTACATATGCGGCCGGACTGGCGCCTTATAGAGCTGAAGGCGGTGGGCCGGAGTGAAATACTGCCTCGATCTGTTCAGCACACCGAGCTTCTTCGAAGCCAATTTGACCTTACCCTCTAAGTGACCCCGAAACTGGACTTCGCTCGATATGTCGATGCCTAGGACTCCGTTGCTGGCTGAGGCAGTTAGGGAGGTGCTCTCAAACTGAGGTGATACGACTAATGGTATCTTTTTTGCGGTGAACGCACAGACCTCTGTCTTTCTTGGGTTAAACTGAACTAGATTTAGGCGGCCCCAATCTGAAACCTCCGCTAAGGAAGTTTCAATTTCAGACACAAGTTTGTTTCGACTCTCGATGACGTTTTCCCGAGAAATATTGGGTCGGCCGGTATAAAGGGCATCTCCTGTGCTATCATCTGCATAGCAATGGATGCTACTAGTTTGCAACATGTCATTGATATGCAGAAGAAACAGTGTGGGTGATAGCACACAGCCTTGTGGGACACCAGCATTTACGAATTTCAAGTCGTAGCATGCAACGTCGACAACGACCTTAATGCATCTATCCGCAAGGAAGCTGGTGACCCAATTACACAATTTCTCGAAAAGCAAAAAGTTTCAAAGATAGATTTTTTAGTTTTGTTCCTCATTTCTCATCAATGCAACCACAGCAAAGTGTGGCAGGGTACAGCTAGTTTTTAATAAAATAATACTTTCAATTACCTATCTAATTATTTATCTGTTAAATGATATTGAAATCAACCGAATCAAGTCGTCAAGTCAATCAAGCCGTCTAGGACAGCTTGGTTTATCTTCTAAAGAATGGAAAAATAAATGGATAATGGCGGGTAAGGCTCATTTGCAATTTCATCTTACAAATTTAATAGTGCTTGAAACTATATTGTTGTGTATTGATAGTAACCTACATAAGAACTGAAATATAACCAATTTTTTTTTTGGTACAAGTACATACAACTCATTCCATTTGTTTTTATTACAAGTGCATTAAAGATTACCGTTAAACGAGATGTTTTGGTAACAGACCTTAAAAAGGATAAGCTATTCAATCAAATTCAAAATACCTAATATGACATTGAATCTAATTTTACCTGAATCCTTTAAAACTATAAGTGCACATGACTCGTCTGCCAGACAACACCAGCCGCCTACTCTTTGAACTTTGAAAGAAATATATCAATGATGATTATTTTTTCTATTCATTTCATTCATTATTATTCATAAACAACAAATAACAAGTAAGTCACATACTTATGCTTTAGCACACGCCTCTTAGTACGTAACAAAAGACACTACCGTATTTTTGGGTATAGAAAAAGCCGTTAATCCCGAAGATCCTAATCAGGATAATTATGAAATTTATGAAATTAATTTTTTGTCATTGGTCTTTGATAAGTGTGCGAAGTTTCACGTTTTGAAGTGAGTCAAAATCACGTTCGAAGATTCCGTTACATACATACATAGGTACATTTACAAAGTTAATAAAAGCGTGTTAAAACACAACACCATGCGAGTAGCCTTGTTTAGTCACAGTATTGGGTAATGAAGAGGTAGAAATCTTCTGTGCCTACCTAATTTTCTTGTTGCATATTACATAAGCGTATTTATTTGCATATAATTATTTTCTGTTCAAGCTTGTTAATAAAATATATTAATGTCCTACTTCAAACGTGAATGAAATGGCATACACTCACGCTTATGATATCAAAAGGCAAGCAAAGGCGTTACACCTACATTTTGCCATCATTTTATAACATATTACTTGCATTTCAAAGTCTGATACAAAGTTTATGTAATACTTGTTAGTGATTTATTGAAAAGTAAATGAGTAGGTCAGTGTGTATCGTAATCGGTAAGTGTATCGCATTTGACAGTCACCTTGAGAATAATTCATGGACAAATCTGTTCTCAGATTTAAATATTATAGATAAATATAATTCAAACATTTGTATGCATAAACATTTATTGTTTGATTTGGTCTGGGTGTTTATTTGTATTTATTTACAAAGAAAAATAACAGTATATATGTATTTTTATCAGTTGTCTGCTCTGCTTAGAGTAGGACTACATGGCGTTGTGTGATTGTGGAAAACAAATTATTAAGAAAGATGATAATTAACAAAACGATCACTAGCCATAAATCGATGTCGCATTTATTAAATTGTTATTTTCTGCTAAATTTACTTGTATGCTTAAACTAATTGATTTCACCTAACTTAATTTATAATCTTTTTTTTTGTCTTACATACGGCTTTCTATGCTTTGTTACATTTATAATTCTTGACTGACGCTTAAAGCCATAAAACAATGTGTTGCCACTTAACTGTACACAATAATACATTTTTGAGTCTACCGTCATTATGAAGTAACTGATTACTAGTTTCATTGTTTAACTTCAAAATAAAATCTAATTGATAAAGATTTTACGATTTACATATCTCAATATATACCACATTGATTCAATTCATTAAGTTATTGGTATGCCTCGGGATTTTTCGCTCAACACACAATTTACCCACATAAAACATAACTCAAACCGTCGATATGATTGAGGGCGAAAATAATGCTAAGTGTATGCACATATGTTTGAACATCCTAACTATGTTTTCACTAGCTGACTAGGTCCTTTTATTCTTGTAAATATAAGTAGTTATTTTTCTTGAGGGATTATTTGTACTTGTACAAAGGTAATATTTGCAGTATTACTCTATGCAGTAACGAAGATAGAAACAAATTAAGTACTAATACTTTTTCGCAATGATGTCAAATTGAATAGCTATCGTATTCAGTTTGACGTTACTTAAAATTGTTCATCAAATTTTTCATTAAAATTATTAAGTTGGTAGAAAATTTTAATTAGGTGCGGGCTTTCTGACCACTTTGAGTTACAGTTACGCGGCCCTGATCTGCTTGAGTTATTGTTTACACTCCATCAAATCTATCCCTAAGCAAGCGTAAACAAGCAAAATACCGTGTCATGACATTTTTTTAATGTAAGTTATCATTATTATACATATTTAAATAGGACGTATATCAACCATCACGAGCTTTTATCACTTCACACATCTCACACACGGCAGTGGTCTGATCCCAAACCAGGCAGAGTCTGTGCTACGGTAACCAATCTGCTGATAAACATAATTAAATATTTCTAGGCCAGCTTGGTATAGCAAGCCAATATCTTCATTCTAAGGAGAGGCCTATGTCCAGCAGTGGACTACTAAAGGCTGTTGATGATGATTATGAATATATATTTACATAAATTACACCCAGATACAGAACAAATGGTCGTGCTCAACAATATTTGTCCCGGGTGGGACATTGTATGTAAAGTTATAAGGAAATATCATATGACCCACAATTTACATCTGTTTGTAGATTATCATCTAGATAAAATAAATGTATATCTAGATGTATCAAATTCGTGTGTTTTAAGTTACACAAGGTGACCTTACTGTCAATCTAAGCGCACCGCAGTGCATTGGCAAGTTCAATAGCATTCTAGTGCTTTCGAACCAATTCGAGTGATTTTTAGTTACCTTTAACTTAAGTTTGGGTGGAATCTATTGTACAATTGAAAATGGAATATTTTAAACATGCCACGCAGACTTTCTTACTACACTAAAAAAAACCTAGTTTACTGAATGATTAGTTCATTCAGTAAACTAGGTTTTTTTAGTGTTTTACTCCAGTTTTCACATTTTTGAGAAATCACGCCTGAAAATCATACGATTTTGACAGACCGGCAGATCATGAAAAAACATCTTTTATGTCACCTAAAAACATAAAATCTCTTAAAATAGAACTGGACTTTTAATCAAAATTTATCGTTAGATTAAACACTTTTTTTTTGTCATAAGAAAAGTTATCCTTTCAGATCTAAACTCACACAATGATTTTATATAGTAAAAATCTGTCTTTAATTCGCTTTTATTGACTTAAGTTCTTGTCATTTTAAAGTTTGTTGTTATTGTTGCTATTGTTGTTTTTCGGATTTCAGGAAACTGACATTTGTGCTCAAATTAAGAGACGTCTACCATAAGAATGACAAAAAACACTATGTAGTTTTCTAATGATAAATTGTATAAAATATAAACACTCACAAAAAATCGTCTAGAATCTATACAAAGCGTGTCACAAACTACTTTCTCACGTTCTGAGTTTAAGGCATTGATTGCAAATGGTCTGCCAACCGATAAAAAAGTATCCTACTTAGCAATTGCAGATATGTTTTTTTTTAAACTGATGCTAAGTGGTTACTTTTACTTTGTTCCTAAAGTTATGTGCGTGGGATAGATTCATTGGAGACCCAGAATACTTTCCAGGAGATAAAAAGTAAAAAGTATGTGGTTCTGGATAACTTGGGTCTTTTGGAGAGAGAAATAAATAAATTATTTGAATATTTTTTATCAGTATGCAAGTAATAAAGATTAGTTTTGCGTAGAACAATCTTTGTTTTTAAAGAGTTGACAAATACATAAAAATACACTTAATTGAACGATAAAGTAAAAAATAAGAGTAAAATACCTAATAATACCTAATTGATCTTCCATCGCATGTAAGATAGCATGTATTTGAAAGTATTTGAAGATCAGAATCTGGACTAATAATTCTGATCTACCCTGGGATAACTCAAAATTTTAGTTAATGTAAAATAATTAAGTTGATAAGATTTACAGAAGACTTACACTTATTTTTTTTTAGATAATTATAATTAAGATGGTGATTTTATTTTGTGCATCTAAAATTTAAAATCAGTTCTCTCTTTTGTTGAGTTATGTAATAACTCTTATCTCTTAATTAACTAATTAAAATCAAAATTTGTAAAACAGTTCTCTCGATAGCAATTCTTCATTATGTATGTAAACAAAGTTTATTTTATTTTTTATTTTTACACTTGGCGACTGTCTGTGTGATAGGCAAAAAAGTGAACGACATGACTTGCTTTCTGGATGCCTGAGATTTAGTCAGAGGCTTTAATCCGAAATGATTCCTTTTCATGATATTATATACGTTATACATTATATACGCGAGCAAATTAGCAGACGGGACACCTAATGGTAGGTGACAATCGCCGCCCATGAACACCTGCAACTCAACAGACTCAAGTGCGTTATCACTCTTTGAAGGCTCTCTCAGATATAAATGTAGTTTTAAATAAAGTAGACAATGGTGCTAATTCTGTTGTTCAAAAACTCTCTAAACTAAACTTAAAAGCACTAAAAAATTGTTGAGTCCTGTTAAATAACGTTTCGTATTCTGAAAACGTAGTATTTAACACGACTCAACAATTTGTAGTAATTTTTAGTTTAGTTAAGAGAGTTTTTGAACAACAGAATTAGCACAAATAAAAAAATATAAAATTAAATATAATGTATGTTTCAAACATGTATACGTAAAATAACACAACAATAAATTGTTAAATCGCTGAAGCTATTAAATAAAACATTCAAAGTTATAAAAAATATAACAAAAACTTAACAATACGATAGTTTATGCAATATGAAATTGGACAATTAGTTTCAGTTCAAAAAATTTAAGATTAAATTTCATAACTCAATTAAAAGTTTTCAGTGTTTTTATATATTATAAACAGATAAAAAAAAATTCAAGCCTCTTAAAAATATCTTTATTTCATAAGAAAAATTGAAATCGTCTCTTATGTAGACTTTAAACTCATGGAGCCTATGAGCAGCCCTTTTATTTATATATGTATATAAAAGACGAAATCGACAGACTGATTCACTAGCTGATCGATCAGTCAGTGAATTTAAAACCAACAAACCCAACGGTTTCGGCTTCATGAAGCTTCATGCTTCTAGAAGCATGAAATTTTGCACAAATATTCCTTAGGTGTGCACTAAGAAAGGATTTTTTGAAAATTCCACCCTTAGGGGTGCAAAATGGGTGTTGGAAAATATGAAACTTCGTTATTTTTGATAGATTTATTTAGATTTTTTAACTTTTCTAAACGTAATTATGTTTGTTACTCAATCACGCCACAACGGCTATCCGGATCTGGACGAGATTTGACACATAGATAGATTATTTGCCAGAATAGCACAAAGGCTAGTATTTATCCTGGTCAATTTTTTTGTCAAAATTGATATTTACGCGAGCGAAGCCCTGGGCGAAGAACCAGCTTTTGGTTTATGATAAGATTTTTATTTGCCTTAAATATCAATTAAACCATTGATATAAGATCTATCATTCTATGTTCAACAATAAATAATTAATTTCTGGGTCCGATTTCTGCTCAGTGTAAATATTTTTTGCATGAATCTGATCTGGGACCTTTTGTGTATAATATATATGTGTAATATAGGTAAAAAAAAGTAATGTTGATTATAATTTATTTGTATACATATAGTAGGCACTAGGCAGTTCGTAAACCGTCATGTATATGCCTTGTGAACTAGTGTACTATAAAACCAGTGCCAGTCTGCGATCATACGATATTGACTAAACAGTGTTTTAATTACTTCCCGAATATCACAATATGCAGTTACAAAAAAATATATATTCTAGAGACACATAGTATTATAGTATACCTATTGTCTAAAGTTAGCTTAGTTTGAGTCTAGAGAGGGATGTGTAGTTGCTTTTACAACAAAATGTACAAACAAAATTATATAATCCTTTTGCCCGCGGCTCCGCCCGCGTGTATGTCGGTTATCGAGGTAAATAGTAGCTTGTTGTGGTTTAGGCGTAAAAGCATAACAAACAAACAAACTCACTTTCACATTTAATATATAAGTATGGATTAAACGCGATAGTTTATAAATTAGTATAGGGGATATATTATATGCTTGTTAATGCCGCTTATCGACATTTTAGTTATTTTTTTGTTTATTTTATTGTTCTCTTTTTCCTTTCGATAAAATTAAAATACTGTAAAAAATGTGTGTTACTAGTGATTACTTAAAATTTACGGTGAAATAATCCACTGAATCTGTAAATAACGATAAATGAGAATAACACTGATAGAATTCTGCACACGCAGAAACTTAACTAATACAAGTGTGCGTAAAGTTTGTTCAAGATACATCTTATGTCTTTGGCCGCGTGACGTAAGAATTTAATTAGTTTATCCATTTTAATGCAGTATATATTTAGCTGACTCAAGGAAAGTTTCTTTTACATTTGAATGCATTGAACAAGTGGTTATCGTCATTTTAATTAAATTAGCATCTTCGCTAACTTTCTTTTTCTTATTTTGTTCTATGCAACTTTGGATTAGATCATTTGGATCGAGTACAAATGAAATCCTGTAAATTGTTAAAATTAGTAATTGCTAGTTTTATCAATTCCGGATTTGATTTTTATGTTATGTACACTATTTATCACCTATCCATCTATCTATATGGTTTTCTGATTAATACTCCCTACGGAATATAACTATTAAGAGATACATAATAATATATTGTTGTTTTTCAAAAACCTTGGCCCTGAGTTTACTCAGGGCCTAGGTTCATGACATGCGATACATTCTCATTTGACAAAATATTAACTCATAATTAGATACAAACATTTTAATTACTTAATTTATTAGAATTGGAGTATAAAAAAAATGATTACTGAAAAAAATGTATCAGTTGCGATGCAATTATTAATTTTATAAATTCGAAAGTTTCTGATTATGCATGTATGAAACTTTGTGGTCAATCACGTCAGAACGGCTAAACGGATCTAATTAAAAACATAGCACAGAAATAGAATACAGCTTGGAATAGAACATTCGCTACTTTTTGTCATAAATGATTGACAAAATCGACGAAGCAATAAGTTTACAAGTAAGAAGATACTAATATTGAAACTGCTCTAAATAGTCGAGAATACATAAATACAAAAAAAAAACGTGTTCTTATTTATTCAGAATAAAATACTCATAAAGTCGAGTGTAAGTCGCGCGTAAACCTACGTGCGTGCAGTTCTAAACACCGTGACATTACTCAAGATGAGATTTCATGAGTGGTTGCTAACAGATACGTATCTTTACGCTTCTTATTCTAAAAATAAATGTGTAAATATAATATATTTGCCAGTGATACTTGATACTATTAATAGCTTAAGCGTGAGACCTGTACAGAGATTAAACTTTAAGTGGAGTACCTATATTTAGGCGGGCCTGTTGGTCTAGTGGTTAGAGACCCTGACTGATAAGCCAGAGGTCGTGTGTTCGATTCCCACCCAGGACAAATATTTGCAAGATCATTTTGTTCTGTGTCTGGATGTAATTTTTCTTTAATATGTATTTATAAATGCTTAAGTATGTTTGTCACCAGTCTGGTTACCATAGTACATAGTACTTTATTTTTGTTGACAGGGTGGAAAATCCCTTTGACTCAGGAGTCAGGAGTATGTGATGATTCCACTAAAAACCACCCCGACGGCCGGCCTCAGGCGCCCTGGGCCCTATGGGCCGTAGTGTCAATTCGGGGAGGACCAGAAATATCATGGTCAGGGTCCTCCCCGAATTGACACTGTGCCTAATCAGGCCCTAGGGGAAAACACTTCCCACACGGGGGGGGGGGGGGGTCGTCTACTCGTCTGTAGATGACCCGAGGTATGTCGGGGTACCAGGGACATGGTAAAAAAAAAAAAGGGGAAAACACTTCCCCCCCCAATCGCGGCGTGGCGGCCCGATTGCGTCTTATTGCAATCAGTAAGTACCTGCGTCAGTCGGTAGGTGACGCGATCTAGGGTAGGGGACCGAGGTAGGGAACCTACCCAAGC
>CADEBD010000521.1:0-22346 GCA_902825455.1 Arctia plantaginis
ATATTCACAATCAAAAACAAAAACCAAAAAAAAAACATCAACAAAAAATTCAAAAAAAAACACACACACAAAAAAAACAAAACACACAAACAAAAAAAAGAACAAAAACAAAAAAACACAATTCAAACAACAAAACAAAAAAACATCAACAAAATCACACAAACAACAAACACAAAAATCACAAAACAAACACACAACAACAACAATCAACACACAAAACACAACAAAACAAACTATCACACAAACAACAACAAATCAACACACAACATCAAAATCACAACAAAAAAACAAAAACACACAACATCACAATCAAAAACAACAAAAATCAAACAAACACAAAAACACAACAAACACAAAACACATTCAACCCACAACATCACACACACAACACAACACACATCAAAAAAAACAAACCAACAACATTTCAAATTCAACACACACAAAAAACAACAACACAACAACAAAACAAAAAAACAAACATCAACACAACACAAATCTCAACTCACAACAAACACACAACAAAATCAAAAAACAACATCACACACAAACACACAATCACAACAATCAAATCATTCAACACAATCAAACAAATCAAAAAAACACACACAAACAACAAATCAACAACACACACACAAAATTCAACCACATCAACAACACAACAAACAACACAAACAACACAAAAAACACAACAAACAAACACAAACAAAAACACAAACAACACATCAAAAACACACAATCAATCAAAACAACCACAATTACAACAAACAAACACACACAAACGCCCACTAAAGCACAACACACACAAAACGCCATCAAAAACAAACAAACAACAACAAATCAACACAATCACAAAAACAACACAACACACACACAACCATCAAAACAACACATCAAAACAACCAAACAAACCAACCACAACCGCACAAACCATTCACAAAAACAACCACATCAACACTCAACATCACACACAAAACAACACAAAACCACAACACACAACACACAAAACAAACATTCACAAAAACACAACAAACACCACATTCACACAAAACAAACACACATCATTCACAATCAAAAGAATCAAAAACAAAACAACAAAAAACAGATTTCACAAAATCAAAAACACAATCACAAAACCTCACAAATTCACATCAAACACACACCAACAACACAAAACAACATCCACAAAACACACACAAAACCAACAAACCACCAAACTCAACATCAACACTCACAAACATCAAAATCACCAAAACACAACAACATCAACAAAAACACACAAACACAACACACATCACACCACACACACACACATTCACACACAACAAACAACAAAACAACACAAAACACACCAAGACACACAACACATAATTCACAATCACCAACCAACAAACAAAAACACAAAAAACACAACAACACAACAACAACCAAAACAACACACAAACACATTCAAACACACAATTCCAATCACAAACACACCAACAACACAAAAACATCACAACAACAAAACAACATCAAACAACATCAACAGAACACAACAAACAATCAACCAAGAAACACACAAAAAAAAACGACACCCTCAGTTCAACAAACAAAATTGACATCACGACGACAAAAACACAACTAAAACACATCAATCAAAACACAAAAAAACAACATCAATCACACACAAACACAATCAACACAACAACACCAAACACACAAAACAACACACAACACACACACATCAATCAATTCAACACACACACACATCAACAAACACACATCCAAACATCACAACAACAAAAAAATCAACAACACAAACAACACAAACAACATTAACACCAACAAAATTCAACAACATCAACACAAACAACACCAACACCAAACAATCACAACAAAAACATCACAACATCACAACAACAAACAAACAACATCAACAAAATCAATCAACATCACACATCACAAACACAAAACACATCAACACGACAACAAAACATTCACACACACCAAACAAACCCAAAACAATCACACATCACAAACCACAATCAACACAACAACAATTTCAAAACACAAAGATCACACAACCTTTCACAACACACACCACAAACATTCAAAAAAAAAAAAACATTCACACACAAACACCCCACATCAACCAACAAAATCAACCAACAAACAAATCACCACATCACACCACACAAGAAACACAAACACACAACGACAAACACAACAACACAAAAAATTCATTCAAAAACTTCAAAACCCATCACACCATCACACAACACAACAACAAAACAAACCAAATCATCAAAACAAAACATCAAAATCACAAAACAAACACCACACAACACAAATCAACAAATCATCAACACAACACACACCACACACAACACAATCAAATCAAACCAACACAAACAAAAACAACATCACACAACACGAACCAAACAAACACAACACAAAGACACAAAACAAACAACACACACACAACACACACACAAAAAACACAAACACAAACAAAACACAAAAAATCACCAACAACAATCACACAAACAACATCCATCCAAACACCAAAATCAACACCAAGCACACGACACAACAATTCACAAAAAAAAACATCATCAAACCAACACACACATCAATTCACAACACAAAACAAAAAAACAAAATCAAATCAACCAAAACACAAACACAACACCACCACACACAAAACATCCACACAACACACCAAAAAACAAAAATCAACAACACATCAACACCAAAAACAACACAACATTCACAAAACAACATGTCACACAAACACAACCCCTCACGATCAGACAACAACAAAATTCCACACAAAAACAAACACATCAAAAACATCACAAACAACAACACAACACTCATCCACACAAACAATCACCATCAACACCACACAACACACAACACAATCACATCAACACACACAAACACATCACAAAACACAAACACAAACCAATCCAAACAACACAAAACACAAACACAACACAACACAACAACAAAACAAACATCATTCACACACACACTCAAGTCGAAACACATCAAAAAAAACCCCGCAAACAACAAAAAAACCTAACACCAACATTCAACAACAACACACCACCCACACCAAAACACCAAACAAATCACAACACACAACATTCACCAAAACAACAACCACACCACAACACGCACAAACAAAAACAAATCAAAACACCCACAAACACAACAAAAAAAAAAAACAATCAACACAATCACAAAACACAATCAAATCACAACAACAAAACGACAAACAACAAAACATCACAACAAAAACGACAACACCAAACTAAACAATCAACACACACAATCAACCCATCACCAATCACAACACACACACACAACAAACAAAAAAACACCAAACAAAAAGAAACCCAAATCAAATCACAACACACCACACAACATCAAACACACAAAGAAACAACAACACATCACAAAACAAAAACAACATCATCATTCAAATCCAAAACACAACAACACCCCCAACCATCACAAACATTCAATCCAACAACGCATTTCAAACACACAACCCACAATCACAACACACAACACAACAAACACCAACACAACAAACAAAACCAAACAACAACAAAGCCACACAAACAAAACACAATCAACAAAATCGAACCAAACACAAAAACAACACAACACAAACACACCACCCCACACGAAACAACAATTCAACACACCACACAAAAACCACACAGCAAACGACACACAAACACACATCACCTCACATCACAACACAATCACACACAACAAAAAACTCAACACACACAAACACAAAAAACACAACACAACACAAAATCCAACAAAACAAAACACACACACACACAAAAAACACATTCAAACAATCACAAATTCACATCAAAACATACACACACACACCCCACACAAAATCAACAAAATCACAAAACACAAAAAAACAACAAACAAAAACACAAGACAAAAACATAACAACACACCCACCCCCCCCCACACAAACAACAATTCAAACACACACATCAACAAAACATCCACCAAAAAAATCAACGATTCACACAACCAAATCGACATCAACACAAGAACAACAACTCCAAAAAAACAAAAACGACACACACACATCAACAAAAAATCAAACAAACAATTCACAACAAACACATTTCAAAACAAAACAACAAAACATTACCAAACAACACACACAACACAAACAACAACACAAAAACACAACTCAATCAAAACCAACAACAAACAACACACATCAACAACAACACAACATTCACCTCAACAACAACAACAGAACACAAACAAACAAACCACACAACACAACACATCAACAAACAAAAATCACAAACACAAATCAACACCAACATAAAAAATCCAAAACAACACAAAACATCCAAAAAATCAACAACAACAACACACACACAAAAACAACAAAAAAAACACAAACACAACAAACAAACACAAACAAAAACACAACACACAACAAACATCAAAAAAACACACACACAAACAATCAACACAAACACAAAACAATCCACACAACCACACAACCGCACAAAACTTCACACAAAAATCACACAAAAACAAATCAACACACATCAGATCACACATCAAAACACACACACACACATTCACACCACAACACACACACACCATCACAAAAACACAACCACAAAACATCCAAACAATCAACAACAACAACACACACACAAACCAAATATCACAAATCAACAACACAACACAAACACAATCACACAAACACAACACATCACACACACAACACAATCCACACAAAATCAAATCACAAAACCATCAATCACCAACACACAACACAACACACAAACAACATCAAACAAAAAAACAACACACAACACACCCACAAAGCACACAACACCACAACAACCACAAAACACCACAAACAAAAAAACATCACAACACACACAACACACAACTCAAAATTTCACACACACACAACACAAAAACCAACCAACAAAACACACACAACCCAAACAACACACACACATCAAACACAAAAAACACACACACCATCACACCACACACAACACAAAACGACGAAACATCCCAACATCCACATCATCAGCCACACACACACATTCAACACTTCACACACACACAAACAAATACATCAACACAACAAAAAAAACAAACAACACAACACACATTCACACACACAACAACACACAACACACAACACATAAACACCAACACACACAAACACCATCCACAACACACAACAACAACAAAACAACAAACACACATCACAACACACAACAAACAACAAACAATCACAACCACTCAACAAACCAACATCAACCACAAACACACACAAACACAACAACCCAACACAAAAAAACACCACGACAATCACACACCCGCAACACCACAATCAAACAATCACAACAACACTACACCACACAAAAACAACACAAAACAACAACAAAAAACACAACACATCACAACAATCCAATCACACCACAACACAACAAAAAAAACAAAGAACAACAAAAACTCACATCACAACACCACAACATCAACCCGGACACACAACACAATCAAACACACACACAACAACAACAAACACACATCCACATCACACCACAAAAAATCCACACACATCAACACAAACAACACAACACACAACAACACACACTCACCACAAACACAAACACAACAATCAAAACCAACACAACAACAAAGCACAACAACACAAACCACAATCACAACAAACATTCAATCAAAAACAACCAAACGACAACACAACGATCAACACAACACACACAACATCAACTCAAAAACAACAACACACAACATCAACAAAACGATCACACCAACAACAACACAAACAACAAAAAAAACCACACAACAAAACAAAAAACACACATCAACAAACAATCAACAAAAACAACACACACACAAAACACACACACAACACACAAAAAACAAAAACAAACAAACAATCAAACAATCCAAAAAACAACACAAAACAACACTCACAAATCACAACACAAATCAAAAACACACATCACATCCAAAAAAAACCAAAAACAAACAACAAACAAATTCAAGCCCAACAAATCACAAACACATTCAACACACAAACACAACAAATCCACAACATCACAACAAATCATCACCCAAACCACCACATCACAAATCAAACTCACAACCACAACACAAAAACACAGAACCAACACAAATTTCACACCAACACACAAACAATCAAAATCACACAATTCAAAAAACAAAAAAAAATCACCAAACAGACATCACTCAAACATGCACAAACGATCCCATCAACACCACCAAAACAACAATTCACACCAACACAAAAACCCACACACAGCACGAAACCCAACAAACAACATTTCAAAAAAACCACAAACAAACACACAATAACCACACACACATTTCAAATCACAATCATCAACAAAAAAACAAACAACAAAACACAAAACAAAAACATCGACACAATCCACAACACAAATCACATTAATCCAACAAAACACATCAACACACATCCATCACACAAACACAACAAAACTCATCCACAAAAAAACACACACAATCACAAACAATCTCAAAAACAACACACACATCCAAATCCAACAACAACAAACACATCAATCAATTTCGACACAAACACGTCAATCAAACACAACACAAATTCAAAAAACAACCCACCACAAATCAAAACACACACACAAAAAAACACACACATCCCACCACAACAACAACAACATCAACAAACAAACAAACAAACCACACACATCATCACACCCAAAAACACACACCACAGCCAAAAACCCACAGCATCAAAACAAACAACAAAAATCAACCAACAACAAAACACACAAACACAAAAACCACACCACACAACACACATCACCAAGACGCAACACAACAAACAAAACAATCAACACAACCCATTCAAACCACAACAACACAGACACAAAAAAAACAAAATCCTCACTCACACAGACACATGCCAAAACATCAACCAAAACACACACAAAAATCAAACACACACACACCACCAAAACACACAACAAAACACAACTCACGACAAAAACACACACAAACAAATCCAACTACAAAGAAGAAATCAATCAACACAACATCACCCATTCAACACATCATCCACACATCACACGACATCACACACACAATCCACACAACAAAAACAACCAAACACAAACACAAAACACACGAAACAACAAACCCAGTCACAACAAACAACAAACAACAACAACTCACACTACACACACAAACACAACACACAACAAAACACACCACACAAAACAATCATCAAAACCACAACACAACACAAACAACCAACACATCACCAAAACAATCAACCACAACAACCAAACACACAACAACAAAACAAATACACAAATCACACACAACCAACACACAACAACATCACACAACAAAAATCCATCAAACAAAACACTTTCACACAAAAACAAAAAATCACATCACACAAAAAACCACACACAAAACCACAAAACATCACAAAATCCACCACACACAACACCACTTCAATTCACACAACAAAACAACACAAACACACACAAACAAACAACCAACAAACAACACCCACCACCAAATTATCAAAACACATTCACAAACACCGTCATCAACCAACAAAACACCAACAACACAAAACAAACAACAAAAAACTAAAACACATCACCATACAACAACAACAAACGAAAAACACAAAGCGCACAACAAAAAACACAACACAAAAAAAAACAAATCAACCCCTCAATTCACACACACACACACCACCACAATCAACCAAACACAACATCACAATCAACAACAAAACACAACAAACAATCAAAACACCATCAAACAATCATCACAACACAACAACAAAAATCAAAAAACAAAACACAACACAAACACAAAACAACAAACAACAACACACACACACATTCAAGCAAAATCAACAATCAAAACAACACAAACACAACAACAAATCAAACACAGCCAAAATCAACCAAAACACACAACAATCAAACAAAACACAACACCCATTCACAACAACAATCCACATTCATCACAAACAAAAACACAAACAACACACAACAACAACAAACAAACCAAAACACATCACACAACACAGAAAATCACAACAAACACATTCAAAATCACACAATCACAACACATCACAAACAAAAAACATCAAACAAAAAACACACATCACAAACAAACAACAAACACAACACCACACAACACAACACCACAAACACAACACACACACAACATCCAAAACAACACACACACACACAAGACACCATCACACACAAAACAAACAAACACAAACAAAACCAAATCACAAACATCAAACAAACAAATTCAACACTCAAAACACCCCACAAACACACACACACCAACACAAAACAAAAACATTCACAAACATCAAAACAACAACACAACACACAACAACACACAAACACAAAAACAACAAAACACACCAACAATCACACAACACACAACAAAAACTCAAACACAACAAAAACAAATCACATCACACAAAACACAACTTCATCATCTCATTCAAACTCAATCAATCAAAAAACAATCAAACAAACAAAAAAACATCCCACACCAAAAAACAAAAAAACAAAAAACGCCAAGCATCACCAAACCACACATCATCAAAAACCATACAAAACATCAACATCAACCCAAACAATCACACACAAAAAAAAAACAAAAATCACAAAAAAAAAAAACAAAATCAAAAAACACAAAAAAAAGTCATCAAACATCAAAAAAAACACAACAAAAACAATAAAATCAAAATCAACACCACCAAACAAAATCCAATCACAAACCATCAAAAAAACACAACACAAAAAACACAACCAAGTCAAAACAAAACAAAAAAAAACACCAAACAACATCAAAAAAAATCAATCAACAAAATCAACACAAAATCACAGACAACACACACCATCAAACAATCCCCAACCATTCAACAAAAAGTGCAAAAACAAAAACAAACATTCAAAAATCAAACAACACAACACAAACAAAATACAAAACAAAAAAAAAAAAATAAAAAACAATCACAAAGAACCAACACCAAAAACAACAAAAAGAAACACAACATTCAAAACAACACAACCAAACATCAAAGAAAACACAACAAACAACAAAAACACACAAACATCAAACCACCAATACTCAACAATTCAAAAACATCCAACAACAAACAAAACAAAACACACACAACAATCAAAACAAAACACACAATTCACAACTCAACAAACACATCACACATCAAAAACAAAACCAAAAAAAAGAAAAGAACAAATCACAACATGCCCAAAAAGCACACAAAACAACAACAAAAAACAACATCAAAATCAAAACACAAACAAAACAACAAACATTCCCAAAAATCAACACATCAAAACAAACACACAATCCACAAAATCAAAAACAACAACACATCAAAACTCAAACCATTCAAATCAAAAACAAAAAAAAAACACAAAAACAACATCACAACACACACAACACAAAACAAATCAATTCACGAACAAATCGAAACAAAAAACAAAATCAAAGAACAAGCACAAACATTGCAAAATTCAAAACATCAACAAACAAAACAAAACCAAAATCAAAAAAAATTCAAAAACACAAAACATCAAATCAACACAAAAAACAAAAATCACACAAAAACAAACAAAAACAGCAAATCAACACACACAACACAACACAAAAATCAACAACAACACAAAACACATCCAAAACAACACACAATTCACAATTTTCAAACACAAGACACACAACCAAAGAAATCCAAAATCATCAAACACAACACCAACAACATCACAAAATCCAATCACCACAACTCCAATCACACACAAAAAAAAAAAACACAAACAACAAAACAACATAACAAAAAACATTTCATCAAACAACAGCAACACAACATCACATCACACACAACAACACAAACAATCAACAACAACCAATCCAAAAACAAACAAACACACACCACGAAGCAAGCCAATCACAATCAACACACAATCAACACAACAAAACAAAACAACAACACACAACAAACAAAATCACAAACAACACACATCACACACACAATCAACAAAACACACAACCAAAACAACACATCAAACATCACAGAAATCAATTTCACACACAACAACACACCACAAAAAAACAAAAAAACATCACAAATCAAAGGAATCACAAAATCAACACACAAATCACATTCCCAAACACACACAACAACAAACAACACTACCAAAAAAAAAAACAACACAAAACAAACAAATTCACATCAAACAACAAAAACAACAGAAATCCAAAAATCAAATCAAAATCAAATCAATCCAAAACACAACAAAAAAAACATCACAAAAATATCACACACACAAAAAAATCCAAACAAAAAATCACAAAACACACACAAAAAAAAAAAAAAAACAAACTATCAAACAATCACAAAAACAACAAACAAACAAAAAAAAAAACAAAACAAAACAAAACATCATCACAACAACAAACAACAACAAAATCAAACAAAAATCACATCAACCAACAAACAGAACAAACAAACACACAAACACACAACAAAACCAACACAACAAAATTTCCAACACAAAAAAACAAAAACAAATGCATCAAACACAAAAAAACAACCACAACATCATCAATCAACAAATCAAAAATCAAACACACACACAAAAAAAAAACACAAACAAAAAATTCAAAACACACAAAAAAACAAAAACAAAAACCAAAACCGACACAGCACACAACAAATCAATCAAAACACAAAAAAAACAAACAAAACAAAATCACACCACATCAAACAAAAAACAACAAACAACAAACAAACAAAAAACACAAAAAAACACACAAAAAAAAAAAACAAATCAAACAACAAAAAAATAACACAAAAACAAAAAAAAACAATCCATCAAAAAACACAAAAATCAAAAAACAAAAAAAAAAACAAAACAAAAAACAAACAAACATCAGAAAAAAAACAACAAACAAAAAAAAACAACACAAAAAGAACAAAAAAACACACACAAATCAATCATCACAACAAATCAAAGCAAAAAAAAACAAAAACAAAAAATTCAAAAACAAATCAAACAACAACACAACCAAACAAAAAAAACAACAAACATCAACAACAGAAATCAAAAACACAATCACAAACAACAAACACAACAAACAACACAAACACAAAACACAACTCACAAAAGCACCAAAATCAAAAAAAAACAAAAAAACAAACAAACACCAACACAAACACAATCACAAAACTCACAAAATCACAACACACAAAAAAAACGAAAAAAACCATCATCACACACAAAACAAAAACACAAACAACACAATCACAATCACAAACAAAACATCGAAAAAAAAAAACCACGATCACCAAACACACAACAAACAACAAAAAATCACAACATCAACAAACAAAAACAACAACAAACAACATCAAAACACATCAAACACAAAGCAAAATCAAACAACAATCATCAAAAAAACAAACACCAATCACACACAATCACACAAAAAAAACAACATCAGCAAACAAGCAGAAAATCCAAAAAAATAAAAAACAAAAAAAAACAATCACACAAAAACAAACACATCAACAACAACATTCAAAACAACAATCAAAAACCAACATCACAAAATACACAACACAAACAGACAATTCCAAAAAAAAAAAACAACAAAACAAAAAACAAAACAAAAAACAAAACAAAACAACAAAAAAACAAAAAAACAAAAAAAAAAAAAAACAAACACCCCAAAAAACAAAAAAACACCAAAAAAACAATCAAACAAAAAAAATCCACAAAAAACCAAAAAATTTAAACAAAAAAAACAAAAAAAACCCAAAAAAAAAAAAAAAAAAACAAAAACAAAATCAAAAACAAAAAAAAAAATTTTAAAAAAAAAAAAAAAAAAAAAAAAAAAAAAAAAAAATCCACAAAAAACAAAACAAAAAAAAAACAAAAAAAAAAAAAAAAAAAAAAAAACAAAAAAAAAAAATTCCAAAATTCCCAAAAAACATTCAAACACAAAACCACACACATACACACACACAAAAACAAACACACAACAAACAATAACAACAACACAACAGCAAAACATCACAACAACACAAATCAAAACACAACAACACCCCAAAAAAACAAACACACAGTCAAAACAAATCCAAAAAAACATCATCAACATCAAAACACAAAAAAAAAATCACACCAAAAAACAACAAAAAACAAACGCATCATCAAAAAAAAACAACACAAACATCAAAAACACATCAAAACACACAACACAACAAAGAACAAAAACAAAAACAAAAACACATCAATTCATCACACATCATACAAAAACATCACACAAAAAACATACACAACAAACATTCACACATCAATACACACCAACAAAATACATCAATCAAAAACACCACACAACCTTTCACAAACATCAAACTCACATTCAAAAAATCACAAACAAACAAAACATCAAACAATTTCATTCAAACATCAAACAAACTACAATTCAAAAAAAACAAAAAAAACTCATCAACACAACACAAAAAAACAACAAAAACAACAAACACACAACAAAACACAACACACATCACATCAAACACACAAATCAAACAAAAGACAAACAACAACATTCAACAAAACAAACAAAATCAACAACAATCAATCAAAAAAAGCAAAAAATAAACAAACAAATCAAAAAAAAGAAAACAAAAACAAAAAACAAAACTAAATCAAACCATAAAATCACACAAAATCAAACATCGAACAAACCAACACACACATTCAATAAAACATCAATCAATTCAACATCACATCACACACACACATTCATACAACCAAAAATCAAAAAACAAACAAAAAACACAAATCACATCAACAAACACAAATCAAACAAAATCAACAAAAAACAACAAAAAATCAAAACAAAAATCACACATACAGCACAAAACATCACACAACACAAACACAAAAAAACTCATCATTCACAATACAACAACCACACACAACACAATCAACACACATCAACAACACATACAAAAAAAAATTTCACAAACAACAACAACAACAAAAAAAACAAAAATCATCACACAAACAACAAACTTTCAAGTCAAACAAAAAAAAAAAAACAAATAACACAAAATAAATCAATCACATTTCATCAAAATCATCAACACACATCAACATCAACATAATTTCAAAAAACTTCGACAAATCAATACATCACCACCAACAACACACAAAAAATTCACATACAAACCAAAAATCAAAAAACAACACTCAAACAACAATCAAACTTCAATTCCAAAAATTTCACAAAACAAAAAAAAACAAAACAACACATCAGAACAAAAAAAAAACACATCATCTAAAACAACAAAATCAAAATCAACAAAAACTAACACAAAATTCACAAACACAACATCATCAAACCAACACAAAAAACAACATCAACAAAACAAAATCACTACACAAACAAAAACAACACATCATCAAACAAACACACAACCACCACAAAATCAAATTTCAACAAACCAAAAACATCCACACACTTTCACATCAAATAAAAAATTTCAAAACCCATCACAAATTCAACATCACAAACATCAAAAACAAACCAAAAAAAAAACCACCATCAATCACCACAAACACACCACATCAAGTTCAACACACCAAAAATCACAATCACACATAACATCATCAACACACACACAATTCAACAAACAAAAACAACATCCCACACAGAACAAAATCAACAAACATCATTCATCACAATCACAAACCCAACAATTCAAACACACAAAAAAAAACATTCAACAACACAAAAAAACCATCACAAACATTAATCAAACAACACACATAAAACAACCAAACAAACAAAAAAAAACACACAAAAAAAAATTCATCATCAACAACTCAACACACAACAATCAAAATTCCACACCAACAAACTCACCATCACATTTAAATCAAAATAACAAAACACAAAAACCACGAACAACAAGAAACAAATCATGTAAAATCAAACCTCAACACAACACAAATCATCAAAATCAAAAAACAACACACAACAAAAACAATACAACAAAATCATATATCACAAGTGCAAAAACAACACAAACACAAATCAACAACAAAATCACAAAAAAAAACATAAAAGAACAAAATCAACATACACAAACAACAGCACCACAAAACACAACATCAACAACAACAAACATCACATCAAAACAACATCAATGCACAATCAAATTCATCACAAAAACAACACATCATCATTCAAAATCCCACACAAATCACAACAGAAAAACACAACACAATCATTCAAAACAAACACAAAAAAAAATCAAAAAAAAACAAAAAAATTTCCAAAACATCACCAAAACAACACAAACATCACAAAACAAACCAACAAAAAAAAAAAAAATTTCACACAAAAGAATCAACACAAACAACACAGCAACACACAAACAAATTTCACACAACAAAACATCAACAAAAAAAAATCAACACACAAAAAAAATCATCAAACAATCACAAACACACACAAACACCACATTCACAAAAAAATAAAAAATCAAACAATCAAAACAACACATCAAACAAATCAACAACACAAACACACAAAACAAAACAAATAACTCATCAACATACAAACAAAACCACATCACAACAGTCAAAAATCAAAAAGCACAAAAACAAACATCAAACATCAACAAACATCCAATCATCAACTAACAACAACACAACCAAATCAAAAAAAAATTTCACAAAACAACACAAAACAAAAAACAAAAAACTTCAAAAAAACAAAACAATCAAAACACAAAACAAAAAAAAAAAAACCCCCTCCCCAAAAAAAACAAACAAAAAAACAAAAAACAACAAACTTCAAACCAAAAAACAAAAAAAAACACAAAAAACACAAACACACAAACAACACAACAAAACAACACACAACCACCAAATCACAAGAAAACTTCACCAACAAAACACAACACAAAAATCAAATCAAAACATCAACAAAAAAAACAAAACAAACAATCAACAACATTCAACAAACATTCACAAAACAACAAACACCACACACACACAAACTCACAAACAAAAACACATCAAAAAACAAACACAACAACACACACAAAAACAAACAAAAACAATCACAAAACACAAACCAAAACAAAAATCAACAACACAAAGAAACAACAACAATCAAAAAAAAACCAAAACATCATCAAACAAAACAAGAATAAAAAACACATCATAAAAAAAAAATCAAAAAAAACAAACACACAAAATCACATCAAACCACACAATCAATCAACAAACAAACCAAAACTTCATCAAAAACAATCCAAACAAAAAAAAAAAAAAACATCAGCACACAAAAACACACAACCCCCTCCAATCAACACATTCCAACAACAACACAAAAAAATCACAAAAACAACAAACAATCAAAACACAATCAACAAAACAACACAAACACAAATCAACAAAAACACAACCCAACACACATCACAAAAAAAAAACAAATCACAATTCATTCAAAATCAAACTCAAATCACACCAACAATCAAACAAACTTCAAACATCAAAACAAACAAAAAACCCAAACACAACCACTCATCACACCCACATCACAACACACACAAATACCAACCAATCAAAGATCATCAATCAAACACACCAAACAAAAACATCAAAACAAACCAAACAATCAAACAAATCACAAAACAAAACATCAAACAAAAAAAAAACAAATCAACAAAAACAAACCAATCAACCACACCCAAAAACAAAAAAAAAAAAAACAAATCACAATCAAACAATCAAACAAAAACACCAACAACACAAACAAACAACACACATCAACCAAAACACAAACAACAACCACACAAATCACAAACACACCACAAACAACAACACACAATCAAATCAACAAAAACAACTCTACACAAACCAACAATCAAATCACACCACCAAAAAAACTCAAATCAAATCCCAAAAACAAAACAACACCATCAAACAAATCAAACAACAAAAAACCATTCATCAAAAATCAAAGCACAACTCAACAGTCAACACAAAAAAAAAACAAACAATCAACACACAACAAAACTTCACAAACAAATTCAAACTTCAAAAAACTAAAACAACCACCAATCACACTTCAAAAAAAAACACCCAATTCAAAAAAAAAACAAAACAAAAAAACACAAAGACAACAAAAAAAAAAAAAAAAAACTCAACACAAAACATCAAAAAAAAACACACACAAATCAAACATCAACAAATCAAACACAACAAATCAAACACAACTTCACCACATCCATCAAAACACACAAAAAGACCAACAAAAAACATCAAAAAAAACAAAAACACAAAAATGCATCAAACAAACAAAAAAAATCACAAACAAATCAAACAAAAACAAAAACAACATCAAAAACCACTTCACAAACACTCACCATCAAATCAAAACAAACAAACAACAAACAACAAACCAAACAAAAAAAACAACACACCAAACAAATCAAAAATCACACAAAAAAAAACAAAACAAAAACAAACTTCAACAAAAACAATCAAAACCACTCAAAAAACACAATCAACACCAAAAAATCATCAAAAATTCAACAAACAACAAACCAGCAAAAAAACAACATCACAACATCAAACCAACACACAAACCACACATCAAACAACAAACAAACAACAATCACAAAAAAAAAACAAACACAACAAAACAAACACAAAAAAACCAATCAAAACAAATCACAAAAACACAAAAACCCAAAAACAAGCACAAAAAATCAATCCAAAAAAACAACCCCAAAACCAAAAACAATCAAAAAACAACAATCAAACACATCATCACAACAACACAATCAACTTCAAAACACATCAACACAAACGTCACACAAACAACCACCAATCACATCACACATCAACTCACACAAAAAAACACATCAAACCACACAACAAAACAAAATCCAAAACAAACCACCAGTCAATCAAACACACCCACAACACACAAAATCAAAAAAAAAAAAACAACAAAAACACAAAAACATCAAACATCAAACAAACAACACACAAAAACCAAATCAAAAATCACCATCAAAAACAAACAAAAACACCCAAAAAAAACACAAAAAAAAACAAAATCAAACCCAACAAAACATCACAAAAAAACAAATCACAAAAAAACAGACAAAACACACACACCAATCACAACAAAAACACAACAAATTCAAAAAACAAACCACACACACAACACAACATCAAAACAAAGCAACAAACAACAAAAATCACATCAACAACACACATCTAAACAAACAAAAAAAAACAAAAAAACACTCAACAAAATCACAAAACACAAATCCCATCACAAACAAACACAACAATCACCACACAACACAAAACAAAAATCACGTCATTCATCAACACACTCAAAAAAAAAAAAACCAAAAAAACAAAAAACAAAAACAACAACAAAACCAACAAAACACAAACATCAAACCCACACAACAAACATCAAAAACAACACAAAACAAAAAAACCAACAACTTCCAATCACAAAAAAAAAAACAATCACAACAACACAAAAAACCCACCCACACAACACACAACATCACCAACCAACATCACAGCAAAAACTCACACACCATTCACACAATCAACAAAAAACACAACTCAAAACACACACCAAAAATTCATTTCAAAAAAAATCAAACACACAAAAATCAAAACACACCACACACAAAAATCAAAACAAACACAACAACATCAACACAAAAAAAACAAAAAAAACATCAAACACAACACAATCACAATCCAAGAAAAAAAACCAAAACAAATCACCAAATCATCACAAATCACAATCACACAACAACACACAAACACAAACAAAAAAAACTTCACAACCAAAACAACACACAAAAATCACAAACAAATCAAAACACACACAAATCAACAAACAAACATCAACAAAAAACACAAAAATCAATCAAAACCACAAACACAAAACTCACACACATCACAAACCACACAAATAACAATCAACTCAAAACCACATCACAAACCAATCAAATCAACATCAGCAAATTCACAATCAAGAAAAATCACACACAACAACAACACTTCAAACTCAACACAAAAACAAAAAACACACATCAATCAAAAACACAAAACAAAAAAACAAAACTTCAATCACACAATCATCAAAACAACACAAACACACAACACATCATCAAACAAAAAAAAACTTCAACAAAAAAAAACCACAACAACAAATCAAAAAACAAACACACAAACAAACAAAAACAATATCACATCAAAACACAACACACACACATCACCACAAACACCAAAAAAATCCATCAATCAAACAACATCAAACAACAAACAAAACAAAAACAACTTCAACAATAACAAAAAATCACACACAACAATCCACAAATCACAAAACAAAACAAGAAAACAATCAAACACATCAACAAATACAATCAAAATCAAAATCACACAAACAACAACAAAACACAATCAACAAACACAAACACAAAAAACACACAACAAATCAACACCAACATCATCAAAACACACACAACACACAAATTCAACAACACAACAAACAAAAAACAAACTTCCAAAAAACAAAAACAAAACAAACAGCAAAAACAAAAAACAACATACAAAAAAACACAAAAACAAACAAAACAAATCACACAACAACAAAAAATCAAAAAATCACACAACTCCACAAAACTTCAACAAAAACAAAAAAAACACACCAATTATCAATCACACCATCAAACAGCCAAACACACAAAAAAACACACATCAACAACATCAACACAAAAACAACAAAAACAATCACACACACAAAAAAACCACATCACAAAAAAAAAAAAACAACAACAAAAAAAAATCATCAAAATCAATCACAACTTCACACATACATTCACACAATCAACACACAAAAAAACATCACCAAACACTCAAAACAATCATCACAAAACAAACAACAAAACAAAACAAACATCATCAAAACACAACCAAAAACACCAAAAAACACAAACAAAAAAAACAACTCAAAATCACCAACACAAAAAAAGTCCAACAAAAAAACCAAAAAACCAAAACACACAAACCACAAATCACAAAAAAAAAAACAAAACCACCCACAACACATTCAATCACACACACCACAACTTCAAAAAAAAAACACACAACAACCACAACAACAAAAAAAACACTCACCACCAAACAGACAACAAACCACAACCGGGAAATACTGGGTCAAAACACACAAAACACAACACCATTCATCACAAACCAAAAACAACAACACATCAACCACACACAACCACAAAACAATCAAATCACACACAATCACCACAAAAATCATCAACAAACACACCCAATCAAACAAAAAAACAAACAAATCACAAACAAAGATCAAAACCAATCAAAAAACAACAAACAACAGCAAAACAAATCAAACAAAACAAATCAAACAATCAAAACCAACATCAAACATCACATCAACACAACAACACAAAACCCACACAAACCAAAAAACATCACTCAAAATCAAACACAAAACACTTCAAACACCAAAAAAATCAAACATCACAAACAACACACCAAAACAAACACACACAAAAATCAACAACACACACCACAAAACACACAAAAAACACAAAACACCAAGAACAACACACAAAACATCAAAAAACACCACAACAACAAACAAAAGAATCAAAACCATCAACAACATCCAATCAAAAAAACCAAACAAAAATTTCATCACAAACAAAAACAAACACATCAAAAAAACAACAAACAAAACAAAACAAAAACATCACAACCAACAAACCAAAATCAAAAAAATCACAACGAACACAAAACCATAACAACAAAAAATTCAACACACAAAACAAAATCATCAAACACACCAAAACACACAACACTCACAACACAAACACACAACTCAAAAAACCCAATCACAACAAAAAAACACAATCAACACACAAAAAACCACAAACAATCAAACAAACCACACAACAAACAACACAATCAAAAACAAACAATCCCCACAAAAAAAAATCAAAAAAAACACAAAAACACAACAACAAAAACCCCAAACAACAAAAATCAAAAAACAACAACAAACACCAAAAAAAACACAAAACAACAAAAAAAACAACACAAAACAAAAACCAAACAAAAACAAAATCACAAAAAATCAAACAAAAAAACCACAAAACAAAAAAAAAAAAACACAAAAAACAAAAACAACCAAAAAACAAACCCAAAAAAACAAAAATCCAACAACAAAAAAACACCAAACACAATTCAAACAAACAAAAAACAACACAAAAAAAACAAACAAATCAAACAACAATCCCCCACAAAACAACAACAAAAACAAAACCCCAAAAAAAACCAAAAAAACAATCAAAAAATCACACAAAAACAACACATCAAAAAAACAAACACAAACAAAAACACAACAAACCAAAACAAAAAAAAAACATCACACATCAAAACATAAAAAACAAACAATCCCAAAAAAAACACAACAAAACAAAAAAAAAAAAACACAAAAAACATTTAAAAACACACAAACAAAAAAACAAAACATCAAAACACAAAACCACAAAAAAAAACACAAACAAAAAAACAAAACAAACAAAAAAAAAACACAAAACAAAAAACAACACAAACAAAAAATCAAAAAACAACACACAAATCACACACAAAAATCATCACACCCAAAACAACAAACAAACAAAAAAACAACACAAACACAAAAACCACACAAAACAAACAAAACAACACAAAACAAACAAACAAAAACAACACAATCAAAAAAAACAATCACAAAAAAATCACACAAAACAACATCAAACAAAAAATCATCAACAAAAACAAACAAAACAAAAACCCAAAACAACAAAAAAGAACATCACAAAAAAAACCCAAAAAAAAAAAAAAAAAAACAATCAAAACAACAAACAAACAACAAAACCAACAAACCCAAAAAACAAAAAAAAAAATCAACAAAAAACAATCAAAAAACAACAAACACAACAAAACAAACAACAACAACAAACACAAAAACACAAACAACAAAAAAAAAAATCAACAAACAACAAACAAAAAAAAAACCCAACAACAACAACAAAACAAAAAAAAAAACAAAAAACAACAAAACACAAAAAACCAAAAAAAATCACAACAACAAATCAAAAAAAAAAAACAACAAATCACACAATCCAACCCCAAAACAAAATCCAAAAAAAACAACAACAAAAACAAACAAAAAAACACAAAAACAATCAATCAAACAAAAAAACAACAAAACAAATCAAAAACAATCACAATTCACAACAAATCACAACAAACAACAAAACAACCATCAAAACAAAACAAACAAACAAAAAAAAAACCAAAAACAAAAACCAAAAACAAACAAAAAAACACAACACAAATCAACAACAAAAAAATCACAAATCAAAAACAAAACACAAACACACAAACAAAAAAAAAACACAATCACAAAACAACAAAAAAAAATCAAACAAAAACACAAACAACAAAATCAACACACAACAAACAAACACAACAACAAATCAAAAAAACAACAAAACAACAACAAAATCAAAAACATCAAAAATCAACAAAAACACAATCCCAAAAAACAAAAACACCAAACAATCAACACAAATCACAACAAAAACAACAAAATCACACAAAAAAATCACAACACAACAAAACAAACAACAACCAAAAAACAAACAAAAAAACAACAATCAAACAAAATCAACAAAATCAACCCAAAATCAACAAACAAACAAAAAAAAACACAAAACACAAAAAATCAAAAAAACAAAAACAAAAAAAAATAACAAAAAAAAAAAAAAAAAACAAAAAAAAAAAAAAAAAAAAAAAAAAAAAAAAAAAAAAAAAAAAAAAAAAAAAAAAAAAAAAAAAACAAAAAAAAAAAAAAAAAAAAAAAAAAAAAAAAAAAAAAAAACAAAAAAAAAAACAAAAAAAAAAAAAAAAAAAAAAAAAAAACAAAAAAAAAAAAAAAAACAAAAAAAAAAAAAAAAAAAAAAAAAAAAAAAAAAAAAAACAAAAAAAAAAAAAAAAAAAAAAAAAACAAAAAAAAACAAAAAAAAAAAAAAAAAAACAAAAAAAAAAAAAAAAAAAAAAAAAAAAAAACAAAAACAAAAAAAAAAAAAACAAAAA
>CADEBD010000522.1:0-29509 GCA_902825455.1 Arctia plantaginis
GTGGGGTTTTATTTGTAAAAAGGAACCCCAATTATTTTTTTTTTGTTTTATGTTGGGTTTTTAATGGAAATTGTGCGAAATGTAAGACAAAGATGGATCACTGTCTTTAATGAAAAAAATATAGTATAGGGAAAAAGACAATTCTGACGGTAGAAAGGAGATAAGTCTTCAAAAGTAAAAAAAAATTATTTTTATGCCCTTCCCCGAATAAAAAAACCCTGAACATAAAATTAAAAAACTTTAATAATTGCTTAGACACGTTTCTTACGGGTATTTTTCTATTTTTTTTATTTGACATTGTACCCGTTGTCCTGAAATAGAGTACCCGATAGGGATTTTCAGTTTTTACAATCGATGACCCGATTAACGTACAAATAAAAAAAAATTGAGAGTTGAAATAAATTATGATTGAATTTTTTTTGGGGTAAGGGGAGTGCTATAGTGAAAGTTAAGCCCGTTAGAAAAGATTATAGTTTTTTTTTTTTTTTTTAACATGTATCCACCCTCCCTGGGGTAGGGTTGGGTAGGCCTTAGGATATAATGGTTGGCCTCATCGAGATTTAAGCACAATACCCCTAGCGAAATTCTTAGTGCGAATAGTTACAATAAAAAATAATAAAAGATAGATTGGAAAGTTTTTTATAATTTTTAGAATCTTACAGCTGAAAAATTTTTAAATTTTTAAAAAATAATTGTTACATATAAAAAAACAGAGATCGATATTTGTGAAGGTCAGAACTGGATAGAGATAGATTTATTTTTTTTTATTAGAATAGGGCGTTAAAAACCTTTACAGAAAATATTTCTAAGTGCGCCCACGCACCGCTCTTACGTGTCTTATTATTACCCCCCTGAATAAAAGATATTTTGGAAATGATCTTGGAGCGATTTTTTAAACGAACATGTTTTGAAATTTTTATTATGGGTTTTTTATGTCGTGGGGCACCTTATTTTTTTTTTAAAAAATTTGAGCCGGATGGGTGGGGGTTAAAGGGGTGTGGGCGACAGGCGGTGCAGTGGGGGAGAGGGGCGATCTTACAACCCGGGGAATGAAGGGGGAGGGGAAATCCGAATTCTTAAACCGTCACCACACGGATAACTACATATTATAAAATGTTTTCGTAAATGTAGGGCAGCTGATATTCACTTCTCTTTTGTCACGAAGGGAGGACAGCTACCACGAAAAGCCCTTGGAATCTACTTGATAACAAAATATGGCTAGCATTGTCAGGTGCTAAACTAATACAGTTACCCAAATAACTGATTTGATTTAATTAAGTGTTGGAACTATTCCTTGACTTTTAATTTATAACGGGCACTTACATTTATTACAACTAATATAAAATGAACATACGAAAAACGGAGGCGAATTGCCTGTTTACTTATTAATTTATTTTGTTTATTATATATTGTTGTGTATTTAAATAAACATAATGTTAAAAAGCAATAAGTAGATAAAGCAATAAGCATTTCAAATGGACTACGAAAAGATTAAAAGAAAATTGATGATAAAGATCGACCGCAATAATCCGTATGATAAGCCGCAGTATACTTCTGCTAAATAAATTGTTTCATAAGACGATTTTCTAAAGCTTAATAGTACGTAAGGATTAAAGGTAAAACCCACACAATTATGTCGAATACCGTTCGATTTCTGCACCAAACAACCATTAATGCAAATTCCCAATATTAATGTGCATCTGGGGTAATGTGCATGCATAAATTGGGACGAACGTTTATACAAGCCAAAGGTTAATTTTTCACAGGCGTTTAAGTAAATGAACAAAAATTCGGGTGTATATTTTTTTCATATTTGTAATTATGCAACAGACAATCACTTAATTTTAATTAATACTGATTGGAAGTGCGCGTAAACATAGAAACAGCTAAATTCCTGCCATGTTTATTTGTATAACGCCCTCTACCTGCGAAGATCGTTCAAATTCCCAGAGGCCAGCATGTTGATGTAGTTATATGTATGTATGTAAGCTCAACGTTCACATGTTTGTAAAGAAGTGGGTATTATCTACGTAATAGTATAAAACTGGACTTATTTTTAGACTATCGAAGTTTTGTAGCTCTCAGAAATCTATTTAAAACTAAAATATAGGTTAGATGTTCTTGTACAGTTTTCGTATTAAAAAACAGATCTATTCAATCTATGGACATATAAACACGTAATGTCTACGCATTGCGTGCCAATGTGTCCTAAAGATCATATATTTATGGTCTACTTATACAGACACTCCTTGCTTTTTGTCACCGTGTTCCAATTTAAGTATGAGCCATAATGAAATTCAACTAAGAAGAATCAATTAAGGTAAGTTAATGTTGTATAAAGAAATTATTTTTGAACATGGCAAATCCCAAACTTTATGACAAAATTACAATTTTAGAACATCTCTAACTATTATATAAATAACACGTTGCGTATTGTAAATCTCCAATTCATTGTTGGTGGTCAGGTGGTCAGCATATTATACTTTCACGTTTACATGTACGTAACTTGAAACCGGTCCGAGCTCCGTACTCTATGGATTTACGAGGCCTCCTCAATTCCATTGATCGGTTGACCTTCAAACCTGATATTACGGGATCGCGATATCGACCATATTTACGAGATCAATCCCGTTAGCGTAAACTAAAAACAGATTGAGAAGCAGTTTTCAACAACTTGAACAGTTTTATACCGTTTTAGTGTACCGATTCTAAAAAACAATAGAGATTTTTAAAGTGCTCGCAATCTCACCCTGTGATCGCCGTTCAAGATTAGATTGTATTCCCTATATGTTATCCTTTCGATCGTCATTATCATGTGGATAATTTTAGTTTTTCATTCTCGCAGCTCCGAAGATTCCCGTTCATGTCCTTTGCCAGACAGGGTGGCGAGAGCGCTGACGTCTTTTGGTCTTTAGGTACATTAGATTGAGCCCTTTTTCTTCGAACCTTTCTTCTTGTTTCTACTCTGTACTCTGTGGGGATAAATCACTTGGTAATTCAGATCTGATAATTAAGGCACCTTTAGTTCAAGAAACTAAACAACAACATTGTAATACAGTAATAGTAACAACAAAAACTAAATGTTAGGAGCACTAAACAAATATTAAGAGCAGTGTAATTAGGTCCAACACGTGTCAACGTCACGGGGCCACGCATGTTGTGCTACTTCTGAATTAATTTAAAATAAGAATCGTGTTTGAAAACTTAAAGATTGTTCATTTACGGTAGGTAAATAGTAATGGGTGTATTAAATAAGAATCTATAAGATAGATTCGTTATTTCATTTTGTGATTAATTATACACCAGAAATAAAACAATCCACAAAGGTGTAGGTCTGCTGATTTTTAGGAAAAAATACGTGGAATAGCTGCATAATAGGTTGGAAAATCAATGAGAGATTTATAATATAATATTAACGGTTCAAGTATGAAATTGGCGATTTGCACTGAAAAATTGAAATTCGTTTTTTTCTAAGATGACACATATTTATTTAATCAATTTTTTTACCCTCATTATCTATACATTACTGCAATCTAAATTGAAGTTAATTTATACCTTTACGATTGAACTCTGGGGATCTAGATTCTATCTGGCGAGTACGGAGGATGACGTATGGTTTCTAACTGCAGCTCTGTGTGAGGTCTTGCGTTATCATGCTGAAGATCGAATCACGAGTCGAAGCTGCTTCACTGCCAGTTTCGTGAATAACACCATGAAGAGCCCACCAAACAGTTACCATTACCTTTTAATTGATAAGCTTTGGTTTAGGGCCGCCATTGCATTTTTACGGTATATTTTTGCTTACGGTTATCGTAAACACAATTTCACAATTTGATCTAATATTTCTTCATTTCTATACCGATTTAGATCAGTCAAATCATGAGGCACCTATTTTTCATATTATTTTATCTTATTATTTTGATGCAAATAAGTCCATGTTGTAGCTAATTCCCGGTAGGTTGACTCGGATCGACTTCCACTATCTCCTTCAATACAGTGTTATTCACCTCTCCAAAACGCAGCGTTGATATTGCGAGCCGTTTCTGCTGCGTTAGTTTCGCGCCGGAACTCGTATTCAAAAATGACTGATTTTCGAAACAATTGAAAGTCGAAAATCAAATGTTTTTGTAGCGTGTTGTCCAGAAGACCAATTTTCGTCACAATTCAGTTCCGATCAACTTTTGAACTCACACTGTCTTAAAAGACAAAGAACATACCTTATGTTCGTTGTAAAGTATTAACTTAATACTTAAAATTAATACTTGAAAATGATATAATCATCACATAACAGTCAACGTTGTATGCTTAATACTATTAAGCATACAACGATGACTGTTGTGTGATGATTATACCGTATTGTTACCGAAAATATGCTAGTCTTTACTATTTTACTACAAAAATATATTTTTATTTATTTTATTTATTTAACTTAATGCACTAGTTGTACAAAGGCGGACTTAATGCCCAAGGCATTCTCTGCCAGTCGACCTTCGGGTGATGTAGAAAAATGAAGCTGTAGGTGCAAGAGAAAACAGAGAATTTGACTTGTTTATATTATTAATGTTGGATAAATCTAACTTACATATATACACTACCACTATAAATACTATAAATAAAATACTATATTCATAACTACATATATACATAGAGGTCTCAAGTATACACATACAATAGGTGAATATACACATTTATAAATACATAAATATAAAAACACATAGTCGGGTACTAGCGATGTGACCTTTCTGCCAACTTATTTTGACCAAACTTTTATTACAAACATTTTATCTACTTATTTATCTTGAATTTAAAATATGTTGAATAACTTTAATGAATAAACTGCTACTCTCCAAGCAATGTCTAGCAATGCCCGTGGCGTGCACTGTAAACTATACTGCGTGGATTGTCACCCTGTCTGCCGTACCGCCGTCGCCGTTCGCGACGCTCGTTCCCGTGGCCAGCCGTATTACATGAGACGACTATCTAACATTTTAAATCACAAAAGAATAATTTCAATAATACTAAATGAATACGTGAATAATTGAAATGTCTAGTCTAGTTTGTTAAACAAATGATTCAGTGTGACTGCTAAGAACAATAATCACATATTACACCTTTGAACAAAAAATCTTTAACTTTTCAAAAAGGATTGAAAGAATAGTTTTCAAACTTAACACTTGTGAACAAAAATATTTTATGCCAGAGGTCACTTATTAATATTATTCTTATAAATGCTTCAAACTAACCTAAATGTTTTGTTAGGAGTGGATTCACATTGGGACTGTACGGGGTGGGGTTTGTACCCGTATCCATTTGATCGGGGCGACACTTTAGTTATTATTCTACCTCAATGAGAAATGTACACCAAAATTTGACTGTTTCGAACCAAATGTAACTATTTCCTGTTAACACGTTGAGTTTAATTTATCTCAACTTGTTTACTTTAGTTCTGGAACGAAATTTATTAGCACGATGTTAAAATTTCCACTAACAATGACGTCCTTCCCGACAATCACAAATAGATGCAACGAAAATACTTTTGTAAATTGAAGCGAACTTTATTACTGCATTACGATGTACCTTGCTAAATGACTGCCTCCTGTGTGGGGAGCACAAAGGGGACATAGACCCCTATGTTCCCTTTGTAATATATACCGATACAGAGCCGCAAGGGCTCTTGCCTCCAGGTTCCACGGTGGAATTCCAGCCAGGAAACTCGCCCTCTCAAAGGAGATCGTGCGGTACCCCCTTATGACCCTGAAGGCCAGCATCCGCTGCGATCGTCGCAGTAGTGCGACGTGGCTGGCTTTTAGAGCCTCTGTCCGTACTGGGCTTCATAAAGGGCCATGGACCGCACAGCCTCCGAGGGCCACGTTACATCTAGATATTGAATAAGACAAAAAAGTATATATATTTACTAAATATCTATCTTTCGTTTTTGATAATTTGTTATTTGGACATCATTATGGAGACGACATTTACTACTATACATAATTGCAAATTATTTAGCTTAAAAAGGAGGCGAAGAGATGACGAAGTTTCTGTCCTTATAGTAAAACGAGGAACATTGTATTACATAGAGTGACTGCTAATAATGATGAATTGGCAGACCGCCTCAGGGACTTGTTCGACGCTAGCTCGGCGTCCGGGCGTTTCCCTGGGTGCTGGAAGAGCGGGAAGCTGGTCTTGTTGAGAAAGCCGGGACGGTCTGCCGCTTCGGTCGCGGCTTTCAGGCCCATTGTATTGTTGGACGAGGCGGGTAAATTGTTTGAGAGAATTTTCTCTGCCCGCATCGTCCGGCTGTCGGACACACAATTAGGTTTTCGAGGTAGGCGTTCGACGGTCAACGCTGTGTTTTGCCTCAGGACTGTGACCGATAAGGCGGTGGGCCGTGGCAGCGTGATGTTTTTTGGTATCGTTGGACATCACCAACGCATTCAATAGTCTGCCCCATTCAGCTGCATCAGGGAAGCACTCCACTATCACGGGGTGCCAGACTGCTTAGAGGAGCAAACTGTCATGTACGTCATGGCCCATGTCGTCCGGTGTTCCGCAGGGGTCTGTTTTCTGACCACTCCTGTGGGACATGAGTTACGACTGGCCCCTTCGAGGTCGCTTAGCGCCCTCAGAGGATATTGGCGGTTAGAGCCATACGCGGTTACCGCACCGTGTCGACGGAGGCGGCGTGATACCCCTGTGGGATACGCGATGACTCGTTGGTCGTCCCGGCTGAAGGCTCCACGTGCTGGCTTTGCCGTCGTGGAGGCGCTCCAGCCGGTCATCGTAGAGTGGACAGGGCAGCAGCACGGGACCCTTTCCTTCCAGCTGACGCAGGTCCTTTCCGGGCACGGCTGCTTTGGGAAGTACCTGCATTCGGTCGCTAGGAGGGAAGTGAGTCCCGCCTGTCACCACTGCGATTGCAGTGAGGACTCGGCTCAGCACACGCTGGCAATTTGCCCGGCTTGAGCGCCGCAGCACCAGGTCCTCATTGCAGTCATTGTAGGGGATCTCTCGCTACCGGCCGTCATACGCTCCATGGCCGGTAGTGACAGATGTTTCCACATCCTTCTGCGAAGACGTCATCTCGCAGAAGGAGGCGGCGGAGAGGGCCCGGGAGGACAAATTCAACTCGGACCCAATTCGTCACCGGCAAACCGTGCGGTGGAGGCGCGCTTACCACCGCCTCATGCCGCCCTGAGTGTGGCCGCGGGTGGACGGTACTCCACCCGCCATAACGGCTAGCTGCAAGGTGGCGACGTCTGCGTTCCGGACATTCATCAGGTTTCATCACTAAACGATGCTAGCATTGCAGCAGGTCCTATCTACCTGCAATATTGTTTTTGTATCACTTCCCTAGTAAGTATGTAATTAAACCCGTTGTGATGTGGTGTCGGCCTCTGACATCTCATCAAGGACAACCTAATGTCTAATAAGCCTCAAAAGGGACTGAATTTGACCACAAGTATTTTGAAGTATTTGTACGAAGTTAGTTTGTCAATTCTCTCTTACCAAACTCAAATTAGCTGTAGCGTACAGTTATATACATAATATGTCTATGGATTCATGACGAATGAGTAAGTATTTTCTATGAATCAGACCGTTCTTAACAGATTTAAAAACGAATAAACTTAAGTCTGCCACAGAACACATTTTGAACTTGCAATTCTATTTCAACGTATTATTGTTTAAATTCTGTGTTCTCCATATGAATATCACCGAGTAGTGAGCGAGCGCAGCCGACCTACATCTCCTGGATCGAAGCCAGCGCATAAATACCTAGTGAGACCACCACTCGTCGTCAAGGTGACATTGTATAAACAGCAAAACATTTGCCATTACTTCTCAAAAATGCTTGACGATTCTCAACTATATGAGCATGGTTGTAGTGACTGGAATTGCTTGCAAAAAGAGAGTGACAAACAAAACTGAAGAGATTGAAGATATCTATATGAAAATTATAAAAGAAATTTTCTAATCATTGTGTTTTGCCAATAGTAATTTGATCCTTATCCGTTTTGAACAAAATACGCTGAGAGTAAATCCACTTGTTGGCAGATAAACATAAATTAAACCCTTCTTTACCCAAAAAAAACTTTTTCCACCATTAACCAGTCTGGAGCCCATTTTGTACATTCAATTAATTTAGTATTAGGAATACACATACACACACACTTACAAATACAATTCTACACTTATGAAATTTCTTTTTTACTTACTATTAGGAATATATCCTGTATCGCTGTAAACTTTAGAAACATACATATAACGGACACAAAGAACACCCAGATTCAATACAACAATTTGTGAATCACACAAAGTGTCGTCTCATGTGGGGGTCGAACCCACAACACCCAGCGTTGTAGAAAGCGGCGTGGCGACTCCTTAAACCACTACGCCATCAGTACAGTCGCATTGTATAATAGTTTACCATTATTCCGGGCGTATCTATGTTTACTAAGTTTTATTATGGAGAACTGCTCTACTGTCAACTCGCTCAGTCTGTACGGTCTTCCAGAATCCTCATAAAAGTAACAAGTTAATTAAAGTAGTTGTAAACAAATAAATTATCTGTGTAATTAATGAACGTAATATTTCTTGTTAATTATCCCAGTCCTAAATAATATTATAAATGCGACTTAGAGTTGTTTGTCGGTTATGAATTCATGTCTTAAATATTATAGTTATCCGATCATCATCGTGAAAATATAGTTAAATCTAGATACACTTGGTCTACTAGGGATACTTTAACATCATCAACAGCCTTTAATAGTCCACTGCTGGACATAAGCCTCTCCAGACGGGTTGGTATAGGGTTTAAGTCCAGTTTCCCTTCTCTTTGCAGTGTTGTTGCACTGCGTAGTTTTAGCCATAATCGGCTCTTACGACACCCACGGGATGAATAGGGGTGGTGACATTCTGTATTTTTAATCCGTCACCACACTTTAACATTGAACCGAATTAAATTATTTTTTGTTGCTTTTGAACATTGGATAGCTATGGCTTGCAAAGCTTTGCTATATAGGGTTTCTTTATAACCAGTTGGATATCAGTAGTTTTGGCTGTTCTATGACTATGTTGCTAGATATATTTTATATAGGCAACATGCCAATTGTTCTTCTCAAATATAGATAACTGAAGCAACTAATATTCTAACCTATAAAGATGGTAAAGAAAATATGTTGATCTATTTTATGTTTTTCGTGTTAAATAATAAACATCCAAGAAAATATTTATGAAATTCGTATATTTAGGAACAGTACCTAACACAAATCATGTTGAATAATATGATAAAAATGTGGAGTAGGTATTAATACTTTTCTTTTTTATAAACCTATTTATATTTAACTTACAAACGATAACATCCTTTTTCAATTTTATCTAAACGCTAGGTTTTGCCCGCGTAAAAGTAAATTTGTCATCCCTTTCCAACACTTTTTTCGGATGATCCTTAGTAAAATTCATCATCATCATCATGGGGTGAGCAGTCCCTAGGGCGATGAAATGCAGCCTATGATATACGAAAAACTGGATATTATTTAATAGTTATACAGCATTGTGTAAATAATTCGATCGGTTAGAACCGCTTTTGTGCTTATGCATCGATCGATTCCTCTGTCCAATCATGGTTGATATATATACAAATTTCATGTTCAATGTCATTTCTGTGTAATTTAGTCATCGCTGCTATTCCGTTGTTTGGTTATGGGATATAAGCAACGTCAAAACTATTTTGCTCTCTCTTTCTCGTGCTGCATCGATCTTATCATTCAAGAGTAAAATATTCTTTCATAAATTCAACGCAACTTTTAAAAATACATTTCTCAAACATAACGTGATTACACGAGTTGCATTTTTCACAATTGTTTATAAAAATCTTTTGTAGATATACATAGATGTGGCCATTCAATAGTGTTGTCTCACGGAAAAATAGAATTCATTTGCCCAAAATAAGTGGATTTAGTCACAAACGATTTTGGGGTGTAAGTATATTCCTAAACAATATACATTGTGAACAATGACATCAATTTTAATGACATCGATTTGTTTGTAGATATTTTTAATAATACTGATGGTATTATTTATGTCGGCCACTGTGTCATATGTGTATATATGTATAAGAATCCTATATAGAATAAGCGATGTAGAAAGCTTAGGTAAGGATATTACCTACACGATACCATCTAGATATGGAACGCATCGGTATTAACGACAAGTGCTATTAACGATAACCCGCTGCGCAAATGTGTCTTGCTTATGGCATCTTATTGTTAATCTAGTGGTTGTTAAAAAATTTTGGTTACCATTTGTTTCATAATACATCGAATATGGTTCCAAACTGATGCACACTTAAACGATGTCTTTTGATTACGCATCACGTACTGGTACATTTGCTTACGTTAAAAAAAAGTGTTTTCTGGCACTTTTATGATTGATTGGTTATTGGTTAAGTGTTAACCGAGACGATTAACACTTTGCAAAGTTAAGCTATCCTAGCCAGGTCAGTCTATGCATGGGTGACATCTCTTAAAACATTGAGACCCCTCTGTGCCTCGGCAAGCACGTTAAACCGTCGGTACAGGTAGTTTGAGCCCTAAAAAGTCTAACAACAATCTTTCTACAGAACTTCGACATCGCCTAGGTAGAACTTAAGTTGTAAAGGTCTGATGGCAGTCGCTACGCGTAAAAAATCGAAGTTAGGTGGACTAAAAGCCGATCAAGCCCCAACAAAGTTTGGAAAATGGCTCGAAGGAAGAAAGTATTTTAATTAGATTCACCGAATTGACAATAACTGGTTGAGCTAAGATCTAATTGACTGGTCTTTTGGTCTAGTAATTAGTAACCTTGACTGCTAAGTGGGAGGTCTAGGGTTCGATTTCTACCCCGAACAAATTATTGTGTGATGATCACATTCATTTGTTCTGTGTCTGGGTGTGATTTATTATATTATGTCTATAGCAGTATGGTTATCATAGCACGGGCTATGTCTAGTTTGGGACCAGACTGACGTGTGTGAGATGTATAAAGTTATTACTGTTATTAATTAATCTAGGAGAAAAATGGTTTAATTAACAAGTTTACAATTTTGTTGAATGTTATAAATCTTATATTATTTACTTCGGAGCTTAGACTTTGGCCAACGTCTCAACGTCTATATCTTTTGTTTTATTTAAAAATGTAACCCGTTTTGGCAGGTACATTGTGTGTTCGCAATAAATATTTTATGAGGTAACACTCTCAGGTGCACAGACTCATGAAATGGACATACGACTCATCTAATATGAGTCGTATGTTCATTTCATGAGTCTTTCTGCATCTATTATTAGTCATGACTGAAAGTTCAATTATATTTTCATTTGTTTCATATGTAAATGTGGAACTTCTTCGAAAGAGTTTGACGATTATAAACTGTTACAATGTCACATCACGTTTGTCATGAACGTATGAGTTTGTCGATGAGATGGCAACTATTTTAGGCTCAATTAGAGTAGGTATATCATCAATATTTGGCGTTGGAGCGTGTGATTATTTCGACGGCGCGGCTACGAAATTGGATGCCGTCCTTGTAAGCCGTGTTCTGATATTAAATAAACTGGATGTAACACTCGGTAATAGAATAGTTCTAAGTCACGTTCGACTTTTAGATCTAACGCAATAAATCACTAATGCAATTCGACCTTTAAATATTATGACATCATTTAATTCCGTGTTACTGCTCATCATTTAAGCTACTGCTTGCATAGTTAATTTATTTACTAAAACGAACTCTGTAGGCTATTACAGAAAGGAGTGCTGGCTATATTTTACTGTAGTATAATAATATAACAGTAATAAATATTGCTATTTAAAGAAACATGATTTTTAATACAAAAGTATTATTTCAAAAGTGATAAATTAAACTAGACAATTGAGTAGTTAAGTTTCTATTTCATAAACTATGGGTAACAGTAACGCAAATATTCGTTTTTTTTCTAGATTAATCAACTATTGTTTAGTTTATGTATGACACTCCTTAACATTTTTTACATACCGGTATTCCTAAATACAACCTAAATTTAAGAGCTTCAAACAAATTCTAGTTTCAAGAATCTAGTCGTGACTGTTAAATACTTGATCGCATTTATTCCTCGTAGCATTAAGTATACCTAAGTACTAAGTTTTTGAATAATTCTTAAACTTCTAATTTGTTTTCTATATTTCTGTAGTCAAACGTGTACGTATTACATGTGTACATATCTACTCGTGTCTATTATGACAGATACGATGCGTATAGAAAAATAACGGTAAAAATAAAATGTCATGATATTGAAAATGCATATCGGCTGTCGTTATTTCTAGCATACCGTATCAAGAGCGATCCAATTTACACGATTTCAATTGAATGTGTGTCTCGAGTGACATTGATTAAGTTAAGTAGCTGCTCCGATAATTTGTGCGAAAACTGCATATATTCTGCACCGCAGTACTGTACGGGAATGCAATGCTACTATAAATACACGTTTAAAATATTTATTGAACCAAGATATTCGTAGCAGCTGGAAGCCAGTACTAACATATTGTTCATGTAGGCCAAATGCTATTATTGTTATCATAATAGAATTTATAAAAACACAAGCTCTTTGATGTCATTGTTATAAAAAAGCGAATAGTTTAATAGTTATATTTTAATGTACGTAAGTTGGCACAATCATATCTGAAGGAATAAGTGCATTTTCAAGTTTGGCATAATAAATCGTTAAGGGTGTCAGTTTTATGCATCTCAACATCGTTAAACAAGCTACCAGATCTTTTAGGTGATTAGCGGTTTCTTGCCGAGGTTATATTCAAACTCTTTATAAATTCTTCTACTTGGTTGTGTGGTACACATTATTCAGGATTTTCTCACCCCGAAATAGTGTGCAATTCTGAACGGCGTCCCAAAATTAACGCAAAAACAAACTGTTTTTTCTTCAAATAGCCAAAAGGGTTTGCTGCCACGTACTCACTCATTTGACCAATTTTTTCATTACCATTACCCACGAGTGGCTCTTGACTTATTAACGAGGAAATTTTACTTCAAATAACTATTTGAAAAAAGTAAATGATTCCAAATCACGATCTAAGGCGCCAATTCTGATCACCGGGACGGGAAACGGGAGAGCACGTTGTATCACGGGCTAAATGTCCTGCGGTACCGTTCTGTTGAAAAAACATGTCGTTCACATCAAGAACATCTTAAACAGGCACAATAAACTGTGTTAACATGTCGCTACATCGAGCACCAGTATCATGCCTGCCACCACCTGTTTGACAAGCTTCATTTTCTGCAAAGTACGGATTATGGTCATTCGATGACTCGGTTATCGAAGTATGGTCATTTTCTATCACCAATAGGTGGAGAACTTTATTTTTGACGAAGGTTAATCGCTTTCCCAATCACATACTGTGTGTTCAACAATAATAAACCGTGGCTCTATAGGGTAAGGCTGCCTTTTTATTAACCCTCAACATTGACAACACTTTATTACATAAATACCAGCAAATTTAAATTTTGCGTTCATATGGGGGACTCCGTTACAAACGCACGCGATCTCTTTTCAAACTGTGATATTCCGATCAAGCAGATCAACATTTTTTTTTTTAGTAATAATAACATAATAATCTCACACATGGCCATCTATACTACACAGTACCTACACTATACTATACTCTATAATACATCTGTACTATTGAAACCAGACTACTGATAAACTTACTTACCTCTATATTTCTAAATACACACATATCATATGTAAATTACACCCAGACACAGAACAAATGATCGTGCTCATCATACAATTATTCATCCTGGGTGGGAATCCAACCCACGACCCCTGGTGTATCAGTCAGGATCAGTAACCACTAGATCAACGGGCTCTTTAGTAATATCAAGAGCTTTGTTGTATATCAATAAAAATACTTTTTTTCGTAAGAACGGGGGCAACGGATCATCGTCACCACAGGAGCTAATTGTCATGTGATATTCCGTTGAATATGTGATTTATTTACTGAATTAATGTGGAAAGTCACCTTCCACTAGCTGTTATTATTTAATTCAACAGATGCAACAGTAATATTTAAAAAAATCTTCTTGTTTTTTTTAAGCATGAATGACCGATTTTTAATATCGCAATGGATTTTATCGTTCGAACTTTCCAACAATAAACCAGGAACATACAATAGAACAAATCATTGGGAATTACAAAGAATAAAAAAAATCACTCTATATAAACCTTCTGTGAACTGAACAAAAGCTTTTGATAGCATTAAACAAAGTTGGAATGAAAGTACTCAAAGCTTATAAGACAATGAACAAATACAAACAAACAAAACTTGATTTGTAATAATAATATTATTATATATATAGTATTATAATACATATCTTGGCACGAAGGTGTGATCTTAAATTGGGCCGAGACTGGTCTGTGGTAACCAGATTGGTGATAAACAACTTTAACAATACAACATATTTCTAAATACATACGAGTACATATGTTATTATAAATAAATTATAAAAAAGAAGGAAAACTTGACACAAACCCTATACCAACCCGTCTGGACAGCGTGGTATAGTAGGCCAAAACCCCCTTTCTAAGGAGAGACCTCTGTAAAGCAGTGGACTTTTAAATGCTGTTGATGATGATGATGATAGATAAATTAAACGCAGAGTAAATGATGGTATACATCACGTAAGTACGACCTCTGGCTTACCAGTCAGGGCTCCTAACCACCAGACCAGCAGGCCCGTCAGATTACTTATAAATTGGGAAAACCAATAAATAAAAAAAAACCCCTTTCAAACCAATCAATACAAACCCCTGAGCTATCAAGGTCTACGTGCGATATCCATTGCCCTGTTTGCAGAAACAGCATCAGAAACAAATGATGGAAGTATATATATACCCAACTTAATTAAAATATAAAATGGATAAAAATAGAAAGTAACGATGTAAAATAATTATGTAAATGAATATGTTTAAAAAAACATGCATCGTTTAGAACAAATAGCAATGAAGAAGAGATGGAAAGAAGAATAATATTGGTCACTAATAAAAATTTCAAGACTGATGCTGGATTTATCATTTAAATATAGTTATAAACACATGCCAACTCGTATCCTTACTGTGAAAAAAAGATCAAAAAAATAAAATCACTGCCTACCAAAGAGCATCTTAAACATGCAGAGTATATGCAAAATAAGATCATCCTGAACAAACAAAAAGTAGGTCTACTAACATGAAATTTACTTCGGAGTTAAGGATGAACGGATAAGACATTTACCGTAAGAAATATAAATCTTATCCGTTTGTTGGTATAAATTTGTGCAATGTTGTTTCAAATTTAAAAAAAACCTTTCCTGAATTACTAGGATGGATAGTTCTTAGGGCGCTGAGAAGCTCCGCTAAGGGATACAATCAGAATAATATGTATAGAGTTTGTCAGATTTTTTCATATCATGCCTCGTATGATGAATTGACATTGTATTGAGCAAACAGGGTAGAACCCTGCCAAAATCGCTGTCAATTACTACTAATAACGCATCGGTACTTAAGTAGGCATTCTTAAGTTTTTTTTAACCAGAAATATAAATTTAAAAACTACAGTAATTATCATCAACAGCCTTTACTAGTCCACTGCTGGACATAGGCCTCTCCTTAGAAAGGAGGTTTTGGCCTACTACACCACGCTGGCCAGACGGGTTGGTATAGGATTTGTGTCAAGTTTTCCTTCTCTCTGCAGTGCTGATGTCCTGCGTAGTTTGTTTCCTTAGTCGCCTCCTACGACACCTACGGGATGAATAGGGGTGGAGACATTCCGTATTCTTAATCCGTCACCACACGGACAGTACTTATAGTCAACTAATATCAATATATTTTCTAAGTACATGTATTTGAAACATACCTATAACCAGCAATTTCAATAAATAAATTATTTCATACACGGTAGCCAAAGACATGTACCTGTAACAGACTAGTGGAGTATGAGTCAGTACTACAAATAACGGAACAAACCACGCTGAATCGTACAAAACGGTGCATAAAATAACAATTATAAGTATGTAAAAAGGTTATTTTTTAATTGCGAAATAACTATAGTTTTTTATATTATATAACGTTTCACACAATTATGTTTGTGTGTTTATGAATATTATTTTACTTTTATCTTCATTCGTATTTTTACGCAATAGCTTGTTTAATGTAAAATACTGTAACTTGAGTTTGTTCTAGTTTTTTTGTATAAAATTAAAATTAACATTTATTCATCTTGAATATTTACATGTCATAATATACAATTTACTTTCACAGACTGTAATAATCTTAATGTATTTCTTGTGTTTATATTTATTTTTGTATCAGAACTTTTCATAATCTCTCTTTCGCTGTGATGGTATCGCGGTGTTTTTTGTGTTGTTTTGCTTCAGGGGTTTTTATTCAATCAATTCGGTTTCATTTAAAAATCCTTCAAAAAATGGCAAAATTAGAAAAACAAAGTTATTGGAGTCAGTAGGGGAAATGCCTCTTTTGACAAGGCTGTTAGGCTTGGTATTTTTTATCTTATTAATTTCAATATCTTTCGTAAATGTGATAAGCGTTGCTATTAAATCAGCTACTGACTATGATGCCATATGCTTTTGTGATCATTATAGTTAAGGCATATCTGTCGAACGATGCGAAAACGTGCATCCCGGTTTTCTTCTGATAGCGCCACGAATTAGTTCATCCCCAAAGTGCTGAATCAGGTTGGTGTTCACGCAGTAGGCATTCAGTCATTGATGGTGTCACATTGACCAAAGTCTTCAAGATTAGCTTCATCAGAGCTTGGTGGTTATTGTAGTTCTTATCAAAACAATTCCAAGTATTGTAAACATCGTATTCTTATGTCTTAGTGAGCATAGTTAGGAGTCCTAACAAAGATCTATGATCTTATTAACAGACAGGATAATAAAATAATGCCACTGTTTATATTTGTATTAAAAGAAAACAAGCATTAATAGCTACTCCTAAATAGTTTACTAAGTAAAAATAAGAAATCTAATTCACAATATTTGCACCGCTGAATTACGTTTCTTATTGATAAATACTCAAACTTTACTCAAGCTCTATTTATCGATAAGTAATGCAGCAATGGATCCAGCTGCAGTGCGGGTAATTTTTGTGTAGTTAGGACTCATGACGAGTCTCATTTATCTACTTTATTTTTATTCTTTTTTTAAATTGAAATCGAACGAGCTAGACCTAGTGTCTGAAGAGTCATGATCCCCGTGATCGTGTTTCAGATTTCCCTATATCCGCCCTTGTATATCTATATCTTAGTTGTATTGTTTAGACTGTGTCGTTAGGTAAATTGATACTTTCATATAGTTTGGATACTATTATGAATTGCCATAAGTTCGGATACTATTATAAATTACCCATTTGGTCATATGAAGGACATCTAAGTTTTCATACGAAGACATTGGCAAACAGTGACATAAATACCAAACGAAATATTATATCTAAGGATATATTATTTAAGGTAAGCGAACATGACTTAGGATATCTACCGAACTATTAAAATAATCCATAGATTCCGTAAAGCAAACCTGTATATATTATGCTATATGGAACATATTCTAGTTCAATACTAAAAAGTGTCAGTGAGAAAACATTAAAATTATTTTAGAGGAGCGTCTCATCTTCAGAAGCGCAAAATAGTTTGAACAAATGCCAAGTAGACGGGCCAATTTTCCAATGTGCCGCGATTTTAATATAGGGTGAAAGGTTCAAATTGCGGCAAATATTCGCTGTTATTTTATTCTTGTTAAACGTTATAATTTGCTCTTTTGGCAGGTCATTGTGTAACACAATCTCTTAGCATCTTGTCCACAAGCGTAGCTAGTTTTCTTTGCACAGGACCTGAGGACACAATATCAGGGATGAGTTTAATGGTAACGGTTATCGGATGAAGTCCACGAGTGGATTGGCCAATTCACAAACACAATGTAAACTGATACTATGCTATCCAAACCTTGTATTAATGTAAATATATTTGTTTATTTTTCTGTTTAATTCCAAAGTAAAGAAAGGACATTGTATTACTTTTAACGTTTTCCATTATTCTACAAAAAAATCGTCAAAATATTATATTTTCTAGTTCTATCAATTTCTTCACCATTTTGATTCCACTACCAACACACTAGGATCACTATCGATTACTGTTACTCGACTTTAATATCGTCAGAACATTTGTACGTTAACAACTCGTTATTAAATTATTTATTCATAATATCGAAATAAAAATAAATCTTGTCCATGTGAAAGAATTTAGGTACCTAATTTCGGAGTTTGGATCTGCAAATACTTTCGATTGCACCACAGGACGCAATACTTTCGGCATAAAACGGGGATCGCGTTTCATCACAACACGCCAAGGATGTTCTTTTTTTAACGGTATAAACAAGTTAACACGAATGCATTATTATTTCAGCAGTTGGATGTAAAATTGGCGAGGCCATTTTGCTCTCCCGCTCCTGTAGCTGGTTTTATAGGATATTATTGTAAACTACAATTCTTAAAATAAATAATGTATAAACTATTTGCAACGTGTTATTGTAATGAATTAATGATTCTTTCTGGTATAAATAACAGTATTAATGATGTTTTTAGTTTAAAGGCTTTTGTTTGTTTATGTTTTAGACCATGAATATGAAGGTAATGAGAGAGCCGTGGTAGAGCAAATGGCCTGGCTCGACCGGAGTGATACCGCGGTCACACAATGATATTTTAAGGAAGATACGTTATTTTCATACTGCACGCACAAAATATTTATTCCGTAACACTCTACATACGCTAATTAATGCATTTTAGAACAAAACATACGCTGAAAGTGCGATAGGGAATAGGGAAAGCATAAGAGTGTAAGAGACAGCTATTTGTAGTCAGTACAGCGACAAAAGGCATTTTATGATTTTTTTAAAATTAATTAGTACATGCTCGCGCTTTTTGTGGTCCTAATTAGGACCCATACGTTTTTGTGCGTTGGCGTATCTTCATCTTGTATGTATGTAATATCATTGTGGTTTCTTAAAAAAATCGGCGTTCCCTAAGCAGTTTTTCGTTGTTTTTCATCGAGTGAGTGGGATTACCGGAAACCAAGGCTCCTCCCAAGGTTCCAGTGGGAGAGACTCAAACGGTAGCAACGCACTTGTAACTCTTGAGTTGCAGTTATGCATGGGCGACACTTACCATCAGGTAATGCTAAGTGTCTACCGGCCGAACTTTATAATACCTGTACTTTTTAGTAAGCCAGTGAAAGCTTATTCAGGGATATAGTATTGTTTTGCAATTATTGTACTAAATTGATCATAAACGATTATCTATTTCGATTGGTAATAAATAACCGAAGATAGGCTAATAGAGCTATACATATGAGTATATGTACGTAACTATTTCGTAAAACTAGAACGGATTCAATGAGCTATATTAAAATAGCATAAAAAACCGTTACTCCACTGATTTGCTGTATAAAAATAATTGCAGTTTTCCCGCGTAAAGGATGTTTTGTGCTAGACCAAGCACAGCCGGAGCACAGATTAAAAAGGGTACATAAACGTTTTTATAAAGCAGTAACGCTATGTCGTTCCACGTCGCGTCGACTAGCGGTATCTGGCATACGGATATAACAATAGTAACCGACTTTATTACTGCATTCGTTTAGTTTATTGTTATTAATAATAATAATATTCTACCAAATTCACACAACGCCATCAAGTCCCAAACTAAGCAGAGCTTGTACTAGACAACTGATATAAATACATATATACTTTATTTTTTGTAAATACATACATATTATACATAGAAACACCCAGACCAAATCAAACATTGAATGTTCATGCACACAAATGTTTGACTTGAGCGGGAAGTGAACCCGAACCCCCCCCTATGTAGATTATTTTTATGATTAATATATTGTGTGTCAAAAATAATGATGTTTATTAATACCAACAACATTGATTAGATACTTTTTGCAGACGAATTTGAGGGTCGTAGTTCATTAGATATAACAAAGAGGTCATCTTTAGCCCTAAATACTTCAGGGCTCGGTGGTATTTTGACCTGAACTTATATTGTAATAGCGATTCACGAAAAGCATTCTTAGACAAAACATAGATACTAGAGAATATCTTTTAGAATAATATTATTATTTTTCTATAAATTTTGGTACATGTGTAAGCAGAGTCATTTTTATTTATTAACTGGATTAAAAAAATGTAAATACAATTCAAGTCAGTTGCTGCAACTGCTCCAATCGTTCACATCGCCAACGAAGAAAACGAACTCATAACAGTCGGTTATGCGATCTTGTTCCATATTTACAACCTGCGTAATATTGGCACATATTATATGAATATCGATTTTTACCCTACACAGACGAGAGACTTTTTGTTCATCCAATTGAAAACCATTTTAAGCCTAAGGACTAATCATTTAACGTTCCAACTGTCATAAGTCTTATTAGTTAAGAATCAAGTAAATAAACAATAAAAAAGTTTAGTATAACCTTATATTCCTAATAAGAATTGGGTCAAGAATACTGTGAAGAACTCTATTATAAGCAGTGGCTCACTTTATAAACAAGGCTGATATTGAAAATCACGTTAACCAAAAAAAAAAACATAACAATGAAATAAAAATTTACAAGGCAAGGTGTGTTTCCACAGAACAGGCAAGTGCATGTCCAGATTATGTAGGTACACCCAAAACGGTATTTTTTCATACACGATGCTAGCGAACAGTTGACACTGTTTTATAGGAGTTCTTTCTTATTCTCATGGTCAGGACTTCAGACAGTTTAACGACTTCGTTAAGTATTTTCATATTATTTAAGAAGTGTCCGGATAAAGGCAACTTGACTGCACAGATGGCGTAGTGGTTTAAGCGGTCGCCACGCCGCTACATAGTACGCTGAGTGTTGTGGGTTCAATCCCCACATGGCATGGTGTGTGATCCACAAATTGTCGTTCTGAGTCTGGGTGTTCCTTGTGTCTGTTTCCTGTATGTTTGTAAAGTTCCCCGCGATACAAGGATATATTCCTAGTGCGGGAGTTGTCTTTTATTAACAAATGTTATTAAAAGTACAGACAGATGTTTGAATTTTAATATGCTCGGCGACATTTTAAAAACCAGAGCTGCCTACTTGACATCTATACCTAATGTTACCCAATTCAGGGGTTATTAGTCTAAATATATTAGACATTCTAACATTACCCAGTATATACAGGGTTACAAGAAAAGTCGTGCTAGATCCGTTAAGGGCGTGGAGTACCCATCATTTCTGACATATTTCACTATGAAACACCCTACCCTAAACTTAACCCTTTTCGAGATAATCGTCTTTTAATTTTTTTATTGAAATTTGCTGATTTTTAGGCTACTAACATTATTTTTGTTTCTTCTTTCTTCTTATTATTTTTGCATTTTTACATGTGTAATAAGATGCTTTAGGACGTCAGTCATTAAAATAGTTCATAAGTTAATTGAATAGATCGTAGTAAGACAAGTGAAAGTAAGAAATAAAAAAAAAATTAGAAAATTATTTTCTCTAACGGATATCTAAAAACAATATTATGGTAATTGTTCGGCAGATGTTTTTTTTTAAATCTCTATGTTTCATCAGCTATCTAACGAGGTATAACACTAACACTAACACTTGTCTACTACGATCTATTCAATTAACTTATGAACTATTTTATGATTGACGTCCTAAAGCATCTTATTAGACATGTAAAAATGCAAAAATAATAAATAATAAGATACACAAAATAAACAAAAATAAATGTAGTAGCCTAAAAAATCTGCAAATTTCAATAAAAAAATTAAAAGACGATTATCTCGAAAAGGTTAAGTTTAGGGTAGGGTGTTTCATAGTGAAATTATGTCAGAAATGATGGGTACTCCACGCCCTTAACGGATCTAGCACGACCTTTTCTTGTAACCTGTATATATATTAGAAATAAGTAAATTTGTTCGAAAATACCCGGAACTATATTATAGTAAACGGGCTGACAAAGAAACAACTTTTCCTTTAGGACACAAGAACAGATTAAATCTACCCACTTCTAGACTAATAATGCATTCTCGTGGTCCTTTGGTCATGTCTATAAAGTTTTTTTATAAATTACCAATTGACATTAAAAACGAGGCTAAATTTAATACTTTTGTTAATAAATTAAACTCTTCCTACTTAGCAAGTGTTTCTACAGCGTAAAAGAGTATTTGGAAGATAAATAAAATACTCTAAAATATATAAATTCTATGATTGTTATAACCAGATTAAACAAAATAAAAAAAATAGAAATATGAATATTGTGTCTTCTTTTCTTTCTTTTTCTAATAATGTAATATATTTATGACTACTAAAATAATTATAATTAATCAATTAAATAATTAAAATAATAACTGAATTATTTTATTTCTTTTATACACTACAAAACCAATATTAAAATTATGAACAAATATAAGTAAGATGATTATAATATAATGATTGTAATTAATAATACATGACATGTAGGTATAGTTCCCATGATCCTACTATATTAATTACAAACAAAACATTCTACGGTATATATGGTGGTGTTATCTTCCTCTCTCCCAAACAGACTCTGCTGCCGTTGATAGGGCCATAAATTGTTGCCGCTTGAATTGTTATCACCAAGTATCTACATTATTAAAGCAACAAAGTATGAAGTATTGAGTAAAATTGAGTATTTAGATAAAATTGAACTTTCATAAGAAGTCTCTACACGGGAGTTGTCTAGTCAGTATCATAGTATGGTGCACTGGTGTGGGCGGAGACCCAGAAAGGCGCTCCTGCTGAAGATAGCTCCAGCTTGCTTAGTTGATGCCAACTTGATCCAATATGGACTAATATGCGACACTTGACCTTTGTAAGTACTGCGATAAACCCGTCAACGGACACTGTAACACTATTAATGTGATTTGGAAGTTTTCCAATTTTATTTGTACCGTGTAATGACAATAATTACACCTATACTTATATTTATAAACACCATCCTATATTTACCAAAATTATTAAATATGAAAGTGTTAGAACACTATTGAAAACTTTATGTTTATTTGCCGTGATATATTGTTGCAACATTAGTGATGATATTGTTGTTGAAGAAACGAAAAAGCTGACCAAATGCATAGTGCGTGGTTACGCGTACATTATTCGTAAGTTATTATCACATTTATGTAAACAAGTAACAACTACATCTAAATATTTTTCTAAGGGTTTAAACCGTCACAAATCACGAACTATTCCAGAAAGAGATAGACAGTTCATTTAACCTGCGCCAACTCAACCAACCGTAATATTCTTCATGATATTCGGCTAATAGATAAATACATTTAGTTCAGTTTATAGAAGGGGGCCTCCCCCACCATAAACTATACTGTAGATTTGAAGATTCTGGGTTTGTATCACCATTTCCCTTAAATATTTCGTAAACTATAGTATCCCCTTTAAAACCCTTTTTTTCCGGCTGGACAAACCTTGGAAGGAGATTTTGGGGTCATACTAGTGGCGACAGGGGTAAAAGAAGCGATTAGGGGGGGGGGGGGAGGAATTTTTTTTTTAAAAAAAAAAATTTAAAAAGAGGGAGAAAAGGGAAAGAAAAAAGAAAAAGGTTTAAGGAGGGGGGTTAGAAAAAAGGGGGGGGGGGGGGAGAAGAAGGGCCCGTGAAGTGGCCAGGGTTTTAGGATGTTGTTAAAGGGTTAAATCCCTTTTCCTTGGTTGGAAAACCCCTACGCATGTCCTTTTTTTTTTTTTTCCCTTTTTATTGAAACCCTTTAATCTTTCCCCCCCATTTTTCCCTCCTTTCCCCCCCCCTTTAAAAAATTTTTTTTCCTTTTTTTTTTTTTTTCCTTTTTTTCAACTTTTTTTTTTTGGGCAAAAACCTGAGTCTTTCCTCTTTTTTTTTATTTTTAAATTTTTACTTAAAAAATTTTTTTTTTTTTTTTTTCCGTCCTAAAATTTTTTCCTGCATTCTTTTCCCCGCCTCCCTTTTCCTTTTTTTTCCTTGTTTTCTTTGTTCTTTTTTTCCCCCCCCAAATTCCTTATTTGAGATTTTTGGTTTTTCCTTTTTCCCTTTTTTCCCCAAAACTTTTTCTTCCCCCCTTTTTTCCTCTCCCCCGGGGGGAAAATTTTCTTTCTTTCCCCTTGGTTAAATTTTTGTTTGTTCGAATTTTTTGGGTCTAAATTTTTTTTTAAAACCCCTTCATTTAAAAAAATTTCCCCAAATTTTTAAAATAATAAAAACCCCAAATTTTTAGTAGGTTAAAAAGGGAAAAAATTTCCCCCAATTTTTCTCCCCCCCCGGGACATAACAAAAATCATTCATGACTAACAATAAATACAGTAAACTAAAATTGCTTATTTCTTAAAATCTATCTTCCTTAGAAGATAGATATAGATATAGAGAATTTCTTCTAAAAAAGTACGAACACAGGATTTGGACAAGGAGAGAACTTAAATTTAATTTTTCTCACAAGTGCGGTACCGTCCTTAGACCCACGCGGAATTAGAAGAGGGGCTTCGGTAACCTTAGTGAAAATCAAAGAAAAAAATAACAAAAAATGCTACATCGAACTACAGTATTCCAGTAGATTATTATGTAGACCTGTCATGATAAGTAAGTCTTTATAATGACAGCGTTTATAATAACTAATAAAAAAAAAACCTGATCACTTAGATCATTATGATCATTATTGGTCTCTTATCTACTCTTAACTGTTAAACAATCTATAAGTATTATCTTTACGAACGATTAAGGGGCTAACGATGGGTCTTATTAAGTACCTAGCTCTGATTATCTGACGTGTAGAACCAGGTTGCACTAGTTGTGGAAAAAAGTTTAGAAAAGTAACAATACCTACGGTGATGTTCCTACCGTACCTATGTATTTTATAAATTAGATAAAAGAGGATTCTATAAATTAAAATCTTTTTAATTATCTAAAATAACAAAACACTATAAAAAACTCCCGTTATATTCATTAGTAAGAACTTCAATACAGGTTTTCACTACAAAGAAAGAATTAGTTGTTTTACTGAAAAACAGAGCTGAAATACGATGCGGTCTCCAGAATTTCAAGTGGTTTAATATAGCCGTGCTCTTATTAATACACGACTCACCTAGAAACAAGCGTCATCGCATAATTCCACGTCTACCTGTACAACCCGTAATAGGCTTCCAATTCAAAATAGCGTGCTTACACAAAAACATATTTCCAGTGGATCCAGTGTTTCGACCACTATTTTTTACATCATTAGTATGTTGGCTGCCATCTCCTGCAGACAAGTCATTGTTAGTCGTGTTTATGAGAAAATAAAACTAAATATAGAACAATGATCATCTATTACATGCCGAAGCATAACGTACTGGATTTAAGCCAAGTGTCCTCGTCATAATTAACAGATGCTTATTCACTAGGAATCGATTTTGGTTAGTCTATCTACCGGCCTATATCCCATACCGATGCGTTCTTCATCAAATGTGATCCACAAAATCATGAGCATTTTATTTAATAAGCGTCAGTTAAATACGTCAGCTACCAAAATGTACAAATGTATAAAGAATGAATTACAATCGTTGAAAAGCTTACAGCTGCACCGAAAATTCATTTGTTTTGATAAGTTTGCTATGCTACAATTATATTACTCCTAGACATATTTATCTGATTGATACTATTACGTACAACCTACATTGCATAACAAAAAAAGACAGAATCTAAAACATAATTATTGCACTCGTGTTTAACTTGTCGTTCCAACAATTAACTTTCCCTGCGACTCGTCGAGAGTAAAGGTAACTCTATCCGAAAGGTAGTAAAGCAGTCGGTAAAGTTCTTTAACCAAACATTTTTTTTTTCGTTTATTATATAACTTATGTAGTTTAGAAAAGTACCTAACTACAGATATATGATAATGCAAAAATGAAAATCAAAAACTGTGAAGAAGTTAACTTTAGGTATTATGAAAACACAATGTTGACACTGAAAAACGACACCGCCTCTCCGAGTCTCCAGAACTTCACACGAACATACGCTTGTTCTTTGTGAGTATATTTTTGAGTCACAGGTTCGCATAAACTTGCAGTCATCGGCTCGTCGCTCCAGTAATAACATCATGCCCCCTTTCCCTGCTGTGTGGACGCTTGCCGCCCTCTCCACGTCCCGCCAGCTGACTCTTGCATTTCATCCAAAAATAACCTGAAAATATGCGTCACCGCATGACTGATCTCACGATTACTTATGAGAACACTCGGTGCACTTTAGCAACATTTTGCCCGATGAATCAATTTATATATATTTTCTTTGCTCATTTATTTTCTAATGACGCACTTAATAATTGTGAACACATGAAAGTGTATGATTATAATAGGGCTATACTATACATTGTACATATATGATAGATTGCATATATTTTATGTATTTGGACGAAATAGCCGTGTATAGTATAATTACTGCCACAGACAATTCTCAGAGTGTGAGAGTGTTATAAAGAGATCGGCAAAAAGTTATAAAACGTAATATTGTTTTGCAGGTACCTCTGCATCGATCTCTTAGTTTCTGTAATGTCTATGTCGACAAATATATTTTGTTTATTGCAAAACTTATACGTCACTCACAAAAAAGAAATAAGGTTAGAAGATTTGTGAAGAAATTTTAAAAACTAAATAAGTAAAGCATATTTCAGACATTTTCGTTTTTCATATTTCTTTACCCAAATTTAAAAAGTCTGTCCATAGGTGTCTTGTTTCTCCTGGAAATAAGTGCTTCTTTTTTTTCTATACTTACTTTTTGACCTGTTCTTTTTTCACCGAGATGTTTGCTATGTAGTTAAATCTGTTTCTGTGCATTTGTTAATTTCAGTTTTGTTTTAATTTTAGTTAAAATATAAAAATATGTTTTTTCGCAATTGTATATTTATATGTGGTAACTGTATTGGAGAGTGTGTAGTTAACCTGTACATAAATAGATAAGGCAAAGTCTAGTTGTGATGTTGATGTTGTTCTGTTGTTGTTCTGATTTTATAGTGTAGTAGAATGAACTTTAGGAGATTATCCTTTGGAAGGATAGAAAATAAACAAATTAAATGTATTTTATTCCTGCAATAGTGTAATAGCTATTACAACGAACTCCGTACCTGACCGTAACTAAATCAATCACAAGCTAGCTCAATTAGTGAAGTGAAGTTATTAGCGTACACGGAAGTAGCTTAATCAACTTCGTATTTGAGCTTGCGTGTGTAAACTACATAAATATGATCTGACAGACATATTTGTTGTGTGTACATAATTACATTACTATTTATTCTGTAAAGATTAAGTGTTTCTTTTTAAAAAATGGCTTTCGACGATCATCATCAACATATACAGACTTTAGTAGTCCACTACTGGACATAGGCATCTCCTTAGAATGGTGGTTTTGCCTACTACACAACGCTGGCAAGATGGGTTGGTACCTATAGGGTTTGTTTCGAGTTTTCCTTCTCTTTGCAGTGCTGGTTGTCCTGCGTAGTTTGCTCCCTTAGTCGGCTCTTACGACACCTACGTGATGAATAGGGTGGTGACATTCGTGTCTGACATAATCACTCCGGCCGGTGGGTGATATCAGAGGGGATTTCCGCACAGGAAAAAAGGTGTGGTAACATAACCGTATTATTTATCCGTCACCACAAAAATATAGCTTTTTATAAAATAATACCAATTTTTTTTAATATTGGTTTTATTTAAATTAGGCATACTTATGATTCTATACGAAATATCACATAATAATTGTTATTATATTCGAGTTAAATAACAACTATTGTATCCTCTAACTGGTATACCTGATACTAATAATCCGTAATAACTGAACTGAATAAAAATAGTAATGAACACGTCGGTCGTGACATAAATAAACTGAGATTCTTTGTCATCTCTTTTTTTCACGTCCCCACAGTGAATTTACCTGAACTATTTCGAGTGGTTCCCGATTTAAAAGAATTAATAAGTCGCCTGCTCTATGATTATATCAGTAAAATGCCAAGAGAAAAACCTTGTACTCCAAATGAACTCAAGCAGCATGTATCAAATCAATATTCTTCGACTTCGACGGCACGGATGGCGTAGTGGTTTAAGCGGTCGCCACGCCGCTTCCTACTAAGCCAAGTGTTGTGGGTTCAAACCCCACATGGCACGACACTTTGTGTGGTCCACAAATTGTTGTTCTAAGTCTGGGTGTTCTTTATGTCCGTTTCATGTATGTATGTAAAGTCCTACGATACAGGATATATTCCTAATGCGGGAGATGTCTAAAAAAAAAGTAAAACACATATTCTTTCTCTAATTGCAGGTCAACTTTCAAACTTTCAGGGAGGCGCACATCGAAAGTCTGTCTGCCATTTACACCTAATTCTATGAAAATAGAAAACGACCAAGTACATTCTTTGCATAGCAGTCAGTGATCCCAACAGTTCATCATGTTCACGTTGATAAAGAATACTAAATATATGTGTTGGTTTGGACTTATTTATTAACATGGTGCTAATTCTGTTGTTCGAAAACTCTCTAAACTAAACTAAAAATCAATAAAAATTTGTGTAGTTCTAGCAACAACGTTTCCTGCTGCTGCAAGAGCTGGGGTTGGAAGCTCTCCCTCATCCGCCATACTCACCAAACCTTGCACCTAACGACTATTACTTTTTCCAAAATTAGACAACTTTTAGTGGGTAAAAAATTTAATCCCGAGAGGCAGTACAAATGCCTTGAAGAGTTTGTTGCCTCCCGTCCAGCTGATTTTTACAAGAGGATATAAATATAATAAACTGCCAATGCGTTGGCAAAGATGCGTCGATTGCAAGGGTGATTACTTCGAATAACAGAAATAAAAAAGTTTGAAAAAATAAGTACTTTCACTTATTGCATAAACACGGCAATTTCATAGGTAAAAGACCTATTATTGACAGAACATAAATATTTTTTTGTGATTTTTAGTTTAGTTTAGAGAGTTTTCGAGCAACAGAATTAGCAGCATTATTGGTTTATGCTTACATTCTTTAGAGTTTGCTTGGTTTTTGTAAAATAGCTAACCATATTTAAGTTTTATATTCGTTAGTACATGATCGTATTTACTGACGTTTATACGTTATGTTCATTTTTGTGAACGCGAAGCCAGTTTTTAGTTTTATTAGGAAAACAATCCTGTCCTATTACATTCTTACAGAGAGAAATTTACGAGTTTTTGGTAGAATGCTCTTCATTGTCTCACACTTATAATATGATAGATATTAAGGGATGGAATTGAGATTTACATACATATATTGACATGACTAGCAAATAAGCAATTCACTCGTTGGAAGAAATTTAAAGACTTATACAAAAACTTAGGTTTGTTTTTGTGTAACATTTGTTTTTTGTGTTGTAGGGGCAAACAAGCAGATGTGTCAGCTAATGGTAAGTGAATTCCCCG
>CADEBD010000523.1:10000-15000 GCA_902825455.1 Arctia plantaginis
GGGGGGGGGTTTTGGGGTTTTGGGGGGTTTGGGGGGTTTTTTTTGGGGGGGGGTTTGGGGGGGTGGGGGGTTGGGGGGGGGGGTTTTTGGGGGGGGGTGGGGGGGGGGGGGGTGTTTTTGGGGGGTGGGGGGGGGGGGGGGTGGGGGGGGGGTTTGGGGGTTTTTGGGGGGTTTTGGGGGGGGGGGGGGGGTTTGGGGGGGGGGGGTTGGTGGGTGGGGGGGTGGTTTTTGGGGGGTTTGGGGGGGGGGGGGTGTGTGGGGGGGGGTGGTTTTGGGGGGGTGTTTTGGGGGGGGTGGGGGTTTTTTTTGTTTGTTTGGGGTTTGGGGGGGGGTGGGGGTTTGGGGGGTTGGGGTGGGGGGGGGTTGGGTTTTGTTGGTTTGGGGGGGTTGGGGGGGTGGGTTTTTTTTTGTGGGGGGGGGGGGGTGGGGTTTTTTGGGGGGGGTTTGGGGGGGGTGTGGGGGGGGGGGTGGGGGGGGGGGGGGGGTTTTTTGGGGGGGTTGGGGTTTTTTTTTTTGGGGGGTTTTTTGGGGTGGTTGGTGTGTTGTTTGGTTGGGGGTTTGGGTTTGGGGTTTTTGGGGGGGTGTGGGGGGGGGGGTTTTTTTGTGTTGTTTTTTTTTTGGGGGGGTTTTGGTTTTTTTGGTTTTTTTGGGGGTGGGGGGTTTTGTGGGGGGTGGGGGTTTTTTTTTTGGGGTGGGGGGGTTGGGGGTTTGGGGTTTTTGGGGGGGGGGGGGGTTGGGGGGTGTTTTGGGGGGGGTTTTTTGGGGGGGGGTGTGGGTTTGGGGTGTTTTTTGGGGGTTGTGGTGGGTGGGGTTTTTTTTTTTTTGGGGGGGGTTGGGTTTTTTTTGGGGGTTTTTTGGGGGGTTTTTTTTTGGGTTTTTGGGGTTTTGGGGGGGGTTTTTTTTTTTTTTTTGGGTTTTTTGGGGGGGAGGGGGTTTGTTGGGTTGTTGGGGGGGTTGGGGGTTTTTTTTTGGGGTTTTTTTGGGTTTTTGGGGTTTTTTGTGGGTTTTTTTGGGGGGGGGGGGTTTTGTGGGGGGGGGTTTTTGGGGGGGGGGTTTTGGTTTTTTGTTTGTTTGGGGGGGGTGGTGGTTTTTTTTTTGGGGGTTTTGGGGGTTTTTGGTTGGTTTTTTGTTTTTTGTTGTTTTGTGGGGGGGGTTGGGGTTTTTTTTTTTGGGTTTTGGGGGTGGGGTGTTGGTGGGGTTTTGGTTTTTGGGGGGGGGGGGGGTTTTTTGGGGTTTTTTCGGTTTTTGGGGGGGGGTTTTTTTTGGGGGGGGGGGTGTTGGGGTGTTGGGGGTTTTGGGGGGGGGGGTTTGGGTTTTGGGGGGGTTTTTTTGGTTTTTTTGTGTTGTGGTTTTTTGTTTTGGGGGGGGGGGTGGGGTTGGGGGGGTTTGGGGGGGGGGGGGGTGGGGGGGTTTTGTTTTGGTGGGGTGGGGGTTTTTTGGGGGTGGGGGTTTTTTTGGGGGGGTTTTTTTTTTTTTTGGGGTTGGGGGGGGGGGGGGGGTGGGTTGTTGGGGTTTGGGGGTTTTTTGGGGGGTGTGTTTTTTTTTGGGGGGGTTTTTGGGGGGTTGGGTTGGGGGGGGGGGGGTGGGTTTGGGGGGGGTTTTTGGGGGGTTTGGGGGGGGGGGGGGGTTTTTTTGGGGTTTTTTGGGGGGGGGGTTTGGGTTTTTTGTTGGGTGGGGGGGTGGGGGGGGGGGGTGGTGGGTTTGGGGTTTTTGTGGGTTTTTGGTTTGGGGGGGGGTTTGGGGGGGGGGGTTGTGGTTGTTTGGTTTTTGGGGGTTTTTTTGGGGGGTGGGGGGGGGGTGTGTGGGGGGGGGGGGGGGGGGGGTTGGGTTTGGGGGGGGGGGGGGTTTTGTGGGGGGGTGTTTTTGTGGTGTTTTTTGGGGGGGTGGGTTTGGGGGGGGGGGGGGGGGGTTTGGGGTTGTTTTTGGGGGGTTTTTGGGGTTTTTGGGGGGGTTTTTTTTTGGGGGGGTGGGGGGGTTGTGGGGGGTGGGGGGGGGGTGTTGGGTTTGGGGTTTGGGTTTTTGGGGGGGGGGGGGGGGGTGGGGGGGTTTTTGGGGGTGTTTTTGGGGGGTGTTTTTGGGGGTGGGTTGGGGGGGGGTTTTGGGGGGGGGGTTTTTTGGGGGGTTTTTTTGTTTGGGTGGTTTTTGTTGGGGTTTTGGTTTTGGGTTGGGTTTTTGGGGGGGGGGGTGTTTTGGGGGGGGGGTGGGGTTTTTTGGGGGGGTGGGGGGGGGGGGTTTTGGTTGGTGGGGGGTTTGGGGTGGGTTGGGTTTTGGGTTTTTTTTTGGGGGGGGGGGGGGGTGGGGGGGGGGGTTTGGTTTTTGGGTGGGTTTTTTGGGGTTGGGGGGGGGGGTTTGGGGGGGGGGTTTTTGGGGGGGGGTGGGGGGGGTTTTTTGGGGGGGGGGTTTTTGGGGTTTTTGGTTGGGTTTTGTTTGTGTTTTTTGGGGTGGGGGGGGGGTTGTTGGGGTTTTTTTGGGGGGGGGGGTTTTTTTTGGGGGGGGTTGGGGTTTTTGGTTTGGGGTTTTGGGGGGGGGTTTTTTTGTGGGGGTGGGGTTTGGGGGTTTTGGGGGGGGGGGGGTTTGGGGGGGGGGTGGGGTGGGGGGGGGTTTTTTGGGGGGGGGGGGTTTTTTTGGGGGTTTTTTGGGGTTTGGGGGGGTTTTGGTGGGGGGTTTTTTGGGGTGGGGGGTTTTTGGGTTTGGGGGGGTGGGGGGGGGGTGGGGGGGGGTTGTGGGGTTTTTGGGGGTTTTGGGGGGTGGGTTGGGGTTGGTGTGGGGGGTGGGGGTTTGGGGGGGTTTTTGGGGGTTTTTGTTTTTGTGGGGTGGGGGTTTTTTTGGGGGGTTTTTTTTTTTGGGTTTTTTTTTGTGGTTTTTTTTGGGTGGGGGGTTTTTTTTTGGGGGTTTTTGGGTTTTTTTTTGGGGGTTGGTTTTTTTTTGGGGGGGGTGGTGTTTTGGGGGGTTGGGGGGTTTGGGGGGTTGGGGGGGTTTTGTGTTTTTGGGGGTTTTTTTTTTTTTTTTTTGGGTGGGTTGGGGGTTTTTTTGGGGGGTGGTGTTTTTTGGGGGGGGGTTTGGGGGGTGGGTTTTTTTTGTTTTGGGTGGGGGGGTGGGGGGTTTTTTTTGGGGGGGGGGGGGGTTTTTGGGGGGGGGGGGGGGGGGTTTTTTGGGGGTTTGGTGTTGGGTTTTTTTTGGGTGGTGTTTGTTTTTGGGGGGGGTTTTTGGGTTTTTTTGGGGGGGGGGGGGGGTGGTTTTTGGGGGTTTTTTTTTGGTTTTTTGGGGGGTTTTTGTTGGGGTTTTTTTTTTTTTTTGGGGGGGGTTTTGGGGGTTTTTTTTTTGGGGGGGGGTGTGGGGGGTTTTTTTGGTTTTGGGGGTTTTTGGGGGGGGGGGTGTTTTTGGGGGGGGGGGGGGGGGTTTGGTGGTTTTGGGGGGTTTTTTGGGGGTGGGTGTTGGGGTTTTTTGGGGGGGGGTGTGTTTTGGGGGTGGGTTTTTTTTGTGTTTGGGGTTTTGGGGGGGGGGGGGGGTTTTTGTGTTTTGGGGGGGTTGTGGGGGGGGGGGGGGGGTTTGGGGGGGTTTTGGGGGGGGTTTTTTTTTTTTTTTGGGTTGGGTGGGGTTTTTTGGGGGGGGGGGGTGGGTTTTTGGGGGGGTGGGGGTTTTTTTTTTTGTTTTTGGGGGTGTGGTTTTGGTGTGGTTTTTGTTTTTGGGGGTGGGGGGGGTTTTTGTTTTTTTGGGGGGGTGGGTTTTTTTGGGGGGGGGGGGGGGGGGGGGGGGGGGGGGGGGGGGGGGGGGGGGGGGGGGGGGGCGGGGGGGGGGGGGGGGGGGGGGGGGGGGGGGGGGGGGGGGGGGGGGGGGGGGGGGGGGGGGGGGGGGGGGGGGGGGGGGGGGGGGGGGGGGGGGGGGGGGGGGGGGGGGGGGGGGGGGGGGGGGGGGGGGGGGGGGGGGGGGGGGGGGGGGGGGGGGGGGGGGGGGGGGGGGGGGGGGGGGGGGGGGGGGGGGGGGGGGGGGGGGGGGGGGGGGGGGGGGGGGGGGGGGGGGGGGGGGGGGGGGGGGGGGGGGGGGGGGGGGGGGGGGGGGGGGGGGGGGGGGGGGGGGGGGGGGGGGGGGGGGGGGGGGGGGGGGGGGGGGGGGGGGGGGGGGGGGGGGGGGGGGGGGGGGGGGGGGGGGGGGGGGGGGGGGGGGGGGGGGGGGGGGGGGGGGGGGGGGGGGGGGGGGGGGGGGGGGGGGGGGGGGGGGGGGGGGGGGGGGGGGGGGGGGGGGGGGGGGGGGGGGGGGGGGGGGGGGGGGGGGGGGGGGGGGGGGGGGGGGGGGGGGGGGGGGGGGGGGGGGGGGGGGGGGGGGGGGGGGGGGGGGGGGGGGGGGGGGGGGGGGGGGGGGGGGGGGGGGGGGGGGGGGGGGGGGGGGGGGGGGGGGGGGGGGGGGGGGGGGGGGGGGGGGGGGGGGGGGGGGGGGGGGGGGGGGGGGGGGGGGGGGGGGGGGGGGGGGGGGGGGGGGGGGGGGGGGGGGGGGGGGGGGGGGGGGGGGGGGGGGGGGGGGGGGGGGGGGGGGGGGGGGGGGGGGGGGGGGGGGGGGGGGGGGGGGGGGGGGGGGGGGGGGGGGGGGGGGGGGGGGGGGGGGGGGGGGGGGGGGGGGGGGGGGGGGGGGGGGGGGGGGGGGGGGGGGGGGGGGGGGGGGGGGGGGGGGGGGGGGGGGGGGGGGGGGGGGGGGGGGGGGGGGGGGGGGGGGGGGGGGGGGGGGGGGGGGGGGGGGGGGGGGGGGGGGGGGGGGGGGGGGGGGGGGGGGGGGGGGGGGGGGGGGGGGGGGGGGGGGGGGGGGGGGGGGGGGGGGGGGGGGGGGGGGGGGGGGGGGGGGGGGGGGGGGGGGGGGGGGGGGGGGGGGGGGGGGGGGGGGGGGGGGGGGGGGGGGGGGGGGGGGGGGGGGGGGGGGGGGGGGGGGGGGGGGGGGGGGGGGGGGGGGGGGTTTTTTTTTTTTTTTTTTTTTTTTTTTTTTTTTTTTTTTTTTTTTTTTTTTTTTTTTTT
>CADEBD010000523.1:22500-24406 GCA_902825455.1 Arctia plantaginis
TTTTTTTTTTTTTTTTTTTTTTTTTTTTTTTTTTTTTTTTTTTTGTTTTTTTTTTTTTTTTTTTTTTTTTTTTTTTTTTTTTTTTTTTTTTTTTTTTTGTTTTTTTTTTTTTTTTTTTTTTTTTTTTTTTTTTTTTTTTTTTTTTTTTTTTTTTTTTTTTTTTTTTTTTTTTTTTTTTTTTTTTTTTTTTTTTTTTTTTTTTTTTTTTTTTTTTTTTTTTTTTTTTTCTTTTTTTTTTTTTTTTTTTTTTTTTTTTTTTTTTTTTTTTTTTTTTTTTTTTTTTTTTTTTTTTTTTTTTTTTTTTTTTTTTTTTTGTTTTTTTTTTTTTTTTTTTTTTTTTTTTTTTTTTTTTTTTTTTTTTTTTTTTTTTTTTTTTTTTTTTTTTTTTTTTTTTTTGTTTTTTTTTTTTTTTTTTTTTGTTTTTTTTTTTTTTTTTTTTTTTTTTTTTTTTTTTTTTTTTTTGTTTTTTTTTTTTTTTTTTTTTTTTTTTTTTTTTTTTTTTTTTTTTTTTTTTTTTTTTTTTTTTTTTTTTTTTTTTTTTTTTTTTTTTTTTTTTTTTTTTTTTTTTTTTTTTTTTTTTTTTTTTTTTTTTTTTTTTTTTTTTTTTTTTTTTTTTTTTTTTTTTTGTTTTTTTTTTTTTTTTTTTTTTTTTTTTTTGTTTTTTTTTTTTTTTTTTTTTTTTTTTTTTTTTTTTTTTTTTTTTTTTTTTTTTTTTTTTTTTTTTTTTTTTTTTTTTTTGTTTTTTTATTTTTTTTTTTTTTTTTTTTTTTTTTTTTTTTTTTTTTTTTTTTTTTTTTTTTTTTTTTTTTTTTTTTTTTTTTTTTTTTTTTTTTTTTTTTTTTTTGTTTTTTTTTTTTTTTTTTTTTTTTTTTTTTTTTTTTTTTTTTTTTTTTTTTTTTTTTTTTTTTTTTTTTTTTTTTTTTTTTTTTTTTTTTTTTTTTTTTTTTTTTTTTTTTTTTTTTTTTTTTTTTTTTTTTTTTTTTTTTCTTTTTGTTTTTTTTTTTTTTTTTTTTTTTTTTTTTTTTTTTTTTTTTTTTTTTTTTTTTTTTTTTTTTTTTTTTTTTTTTTTTTTTTTTTTTTTTTTTTTTTTTTTTTTTTTTTTTTTTTTTTTTTTTTTTTTTTTATTTTTTTTTTTTTTTTTTTTTTTTTTTTTTTTTTTTTTTTTTTTTTTTTTTTTTTTTTTTTTTTTTTTTTTTTTTTTTTTTTTTTTTTTTTTTTTTTTTTTTTTTTTTTTTTTTTTTTTTTTTTTTTTTTTTTTTTTTTTTTTTTTTTTTTTTTTTTTTTTTTTTTTTTTTTTTTTTTTTTTTTTTTTTTTTTTTTTTTTTTTTTTTTTTTTTTTTTTTTTTTTTTTTTTTTTTTTTTTTTTTTTTTTTTTTATTTTTTTTTTTTTTTTTTTTTTTTTTTTTTTTTTTTTTTTTTTTTTTTTTTTTTTTTTTTTTTTTTTTTTTTTTTTTTTTTTTTTTTTTTTTCTTTTTTTTTTTTTTTGTTTTTTTTTTTTTTTTTTTTTTTTTTTTTTTTTTTTTTCTTTTTTTTTTTTTTTTTTTTTTTTTTTTTTTTTTTTTTTTTTTTTATTTTTTTTTTTTTTTTTTTTTTTTTTTTTTTTTTTTTTTTTTTTTTTTTTTTTTTTTTTTTTTTTTTTTTTTTTTTTTTTTTTTTTTTTTTTTTCTTTTTTTTTTTTTTTTTTTTTTTTTTTTTTTTTTTTTTTTTTTTTTTTTTTTTTTTTTTTTTTTTTTTTTTTTTTTTTTTTTTTTTTTTTTTTTTTTTTTTTTTTTTTTTTTTTTTTTTTTTTTTTTTTTTTTTTTTTTTTTTTTTTTTTTTTTTTTTTTTATTTTTTTTTTTTTTTTTTTTTTTTTTTTTTTTTTTTTTTTTTTTTTTTTTTTTTTTTTTTTTTTTTTTTTTTTTTTTT
>CADEBD010000524.1:0-28689 GCA_902825455.1 Arctia plantaginis
GAAGTATCGGGGCGGCGGGTGGCGACTATCTTGAGAGCGAACCGTCATGTACGAGGACCGAGATGGTGCCCTGAAAACGGGGGGCCCATGTGTGCGGTGTTCCGCAGGGGTTGTCCTAGGACCACTCCTGGGGAAACATTGGATACGCTGGGCCCTTCGGGGGTCTCCCCCCCGGCTGGGTGAAATCTGCTACGCGGATGACCCCTTAGTTACGGCCCGGGGGCAACTTCCAAGAGGCGGCGGGAGTTTCCCGGGGGTCGGGCGCATGGGGCGTTGAGGTTTACGGGTGGCCCGGGATAAGACGGAGGCCCCTTTTTCCTGGGGCCCGTCGTGGTCCACCCGCCGGCCCCTTTGATCGAGGTTGCAGTGGGGGTACCTGGGAGGGGTCCTTGACATAGGTGGCCTTCGACGGCACTTCCGACAGTTTGGGGCCCAAAAGTTTGTGGACCGCCTACCCCCTAGGGCGATTTTTTTGCCTTTTTTTGGGGCCGGGCCTTTTTTCCCAGGGCGGCTGTACCGGGGGTTTTTGTCCGGTCCTAGCGCTGTATGGTGCCCCGGGGTGGGGGTTTTCGGCTCTGCGGCCCCAAATAGGGCGCGCCTCTGCGCCCCCAGAGGATTTTGGGCGGTCAAGCCATACGCGGTACCGCACGGTGTCCACCGAGGCGGCTTGCCCTTGGCCGGAAACCCCCGGGGGAAAAAGGCGGAAGTACTCGCCAACTATCGACGAGGGGCTGACTCCCCGGGGCGGAGAGCGGATTTCGCCCTCCGCCCGAAGACGGGCCGCGCTGGCGCGAACCGCTCGCTTAGCTACCTGGTCAGATGGTCGTTCCCGGCGGGAGACACTTTTAATGTTTTGAATTGCTTCTTTTTACTAGATCGTCAAGGCTACTGTGGTGTTTTTTCAGGTCTCCGCATACAGAAATCGGAGTAACGAAATTGATAAACATCGAGAATAAGAGCGGAGATAAACCACCTTTGCGGAACCCAGCACAAATCTACTAAATTGATGTGCTTCATCAATGCGGCCGCTGCCCCCTAAAAGTCATTGCGAATGCAAGGCGCACTGCAATTGATTGTGCTCATTTTTTTGCGGCTGTAGATGATCTCTCCCCCCTTCCTAAACGTTTTGAAAGCCAGCTTTGGCTTAGTTCACTTCAAAATTCCCAGGAAATAAATTGAAGAATTTGTAATCCCATCAACTGTTCGACAATACTCTGCACGTAATGATTGTTTTTTTAAAGCTGAAATATAAAAATAATATAAGGAAATTTTTAAAAATAATCTTCTTTTATAAACCTAAATAAATTTCATATTTTCGTACTAAAAAAAAACTTTCCTAACATTTTGGATTGAACCACTTTCAAAATTTATTTGCACCAAATTATGTATTTGGAACGCACACTGTTTTTTGAATATTCTGCAAGAAATGCTTGGGTAGGGGTTCTCCCCTAAAAGAAAATGCTTTTAGGGGTTCGGGGGGGGGTCGTCATTGCGGAAATTTACCTTTTCTTTCGCACAACACGAGTCGAAACCTCACAAGTACCAAGGGTAACCAGCCCTGCGATACCCCCAACTAAACTAGGGAAACCATCTGCAGATAAATATACAAAAGCCCGTGCTCATCACCCATATTTGTCCGGGGTGTTTGTTGGCTGTTTTATCTTCCATTTTAAACGGCATCCTTTCCCTTTTTTATTATAAATTAAACAGCTGATTATTTATTTTAAAAAAATTGCTTTTTTTCTTTGAATATAAAATAACACCTCTTATTGGAAAATCCTTTTAAACTCATACAACCATATTTGCACAATCATCATACATAAGATTATTTTCCTTCACACATACTATTATTCAACTTATTTTTTAAAATACATAGACATATTATATTCGCACACTTGAATACGAATTTGAGGATACTGCCATGTCGGGTTTAGAGGGGTCATGTCCTTTTTTTTTTTTAAAATGAGGGTTGTGGGCATCCTGATTGAGCGGAGCGCATTCCAGATAGTACTGCTTGAAAAAAAGAACGAAACCACGAAGTCCAGAGTTTTTTGAGAGGGACATAAAAAGAACAATTATTATGGGGGAAGTTTCTGTCGGGTTAGTGAAACAGGGACCGGAAAGTAGGGAGCAGTTAAGGGTGGGGGGTGAGTTGAGAAAGAAAATAGAAGGGGGAAGTGCACGCTGTTTTCGGCGCAAGCGAATGGGAACCCCTTTTTAATTGGACCGAAATTGACAATTGTATCGAATGCAGTTATTGAGAGACGGTCTGCTTATTAAGAAGGCTGCATTCGGGTCAAAATAACACACATCACCATATCATTATTGGGATTTAAGGACTGTATGAGGGTATTTTGGGTTTTAGGGAAAAAAAATTCTTGAGCGATTAATGCTAGCAAATTTCCGGTTATTTTTTCTGGCTTCCCTGTAACTTGGCTGGGGCCAATCGGGGGTTGAGTCGATAAAAAGGGCCCCAGATCTTTGACTGCGGGGCTGAAATATTAAACCTGAAGACGTGGTGAGATAGGGGCGTACCCAAAATTTTTAAATTTTTTTACTGGCTCTTTTTTTACTGACCTGATTGTACGGATCAGGTATAAAGTTGGAAGAATTGGAGCAATCTTTGATTTTTTATTTACTTTTGGGTTTTTTTACTAAATCTTTTTAAAAAAAAAAACCCCAATGTAAAAAAATTATGTCTTTTTTGCTAATTTTCACTCTTTTTTAAAAGCAGGCTAGACATGGTCCTCCGTCTTTTAAATTTAGGTTGACGCACATCTTCAAAGGGCCGTAAAGTAACACTACAAAAATCGAAAATAGAAAAACATCTAGGGGTTTAATACAAAAATTAAATAAAAAAATCTTCGAAAAAAGCTTTTTTACTATTATACAGGGCAACCTTTGGGGTCTAGGGGTAGTGTCCTAAAGACTAAAACCGGAGAAAGTGGGGTTTCGAGTCCCCCCCCCGGACAAATTGGTGGGGAGGCACGGTCGTAATATATTTATCTCAGACGGGTTCCATAGTTTATTTGGGTTTTGGTATCTCAGACTGGTTCCTTTGGGTTACTTATGTAGGTTTTCGACTCGTTGTTGTGCGAATAAAAGGGTCAATTTTTCCGCAACTGACGACCCCACCGAACCCTAAATCATTACTTTTGGCAACCTCTACCAAAGCTTTTCCCTCAAAATATTCAAAATTACAGTTTTGGTTCCAAAGACAAATTTGGTGCAAATATAATTATAGAAATTTGGTTTCAATAAACTTTTGGGGAATGTTTTTTTTAGGTATGCGCCTTTGGTAAATTCTATTGAGGCTTCTAAATGAAGATTTTTTAAATATTTCCCTTAATTTATATTTATTACAGCTTCAAAAAAAACAATCATTACGTGCAGGTATTGTCCCCTCAGTTGATGGTGATTACAAATTTTTCAAATTTTTTCCTGGGAAAATTCTGACTGAACAAACCCAACGTGTGTTTTCAATCTTTTCGGAAGGAGAGAGATCATCACGCCGCAACAAACATAGCAAAACAATTGCAGTGCGCCTTTGGGCTTCGCAATGCCCTTAACAATCCCAAAGCCAAATTTTTTAAAGCGTCTGGAAAAAACCTTGAATTGCCGTATTTTTTTTGATGGAGTTGTGCATTACTGATCTAAATGTCCTTTTTCGTACTTTTTAATTGACGGGGTTTATCACTTTCGATAATCTAACATCGAATATGGAATTATTGATAATCCAACTTATTTGAATTTCCGTAAATGGAATTTCCTTGGCCGGATTGTACCCCCCCCGTGAACATCGAGGGGGGCATAAATAGTAAAACAGTCTTTCGGAACTTTAAAAAATATTCACGAAAACAAAAAATGGCGGTACGTTCGCCGGTCCTATTAAAATTTTTAAAAAAAAAATTAAAATTTAAAATTGGAGAATATTTTTTTCGTACTTTTCTTTTGTAATATCATTGGTGAAATATTGGGCCAAAAAAATTGGTAAAATTGAATTTTTTAAAAACCATGTGATTGCTGCCGCTTTCTCACGATATTTTTGTAAATTTATGTAATTTTTAAGTTTAAAAGTTTAAAAATATAAAAATAAAAATAATGCTGTAAATAATATCGGGTTTTCGGTTAAAAATCGACATAGAACTTTAGGGGTTGTAGTTCCATCGTTTCTGATAAATTTTACTATGAAATACCATATCCCAATCCATTTTTCAAGATATCTTATAAAGGCTGTTCTACTTTTCGTAGTATATTTTTTATAGCAAAAAAAAATGATTTTAAAATGTTTTTTCTTTGAGTTAGTTGCAGATTTGTTAAAAAACGTACGTATTCGCTAGACAAGGTATAATATCTGGATATGAATTCAAAACGAAAAAATTAGATGAAAAAACCGGACCCTTAAAAATTGGTACAAAAATACCCAGTTTTAAAAATTTACTTTTATTTTGGTTCTTTCATTTCTATTCGGGGTAACAATTACCAAAATTCAAATTTTAAATTTTTGATTCTATAAATGTTGCATATACATGATACGATGAAAGAAACGGTTTTATTTTTCATGAAAATTTTCAGATTTTATTTCTTTCGAAAATGGAAAAATAAAAAAATAAGGAACCGTAACAAATTGTATTTGAAAAAAATTTGGCCCAATTTTTAAAAAATTTCCTATTTTTTTTTAAATTTAAACCACCAAAACATCGAGTTTTATAATACGCCTTTTTTTTTTTCCAATATTAAATTCGTACCTAAAAAAAACATTGAGTAAATTGTAACTCCTCGAAAAACCAACTTAATTTAGGTATTTAAAATTAATTTGGGCACTGCGTTAAAATAATAACAAAAACTAAAACAATTTTACGAAAAAAATCATTAAACTTTTTTAAAATTCCTTAATCGAAAAACGTTTTTAAAAAATTAAAAATGAAAAAAAAGTTTAACTTTGTTTATTTTAAACACCTAAAAAGTTGAAAATCCGAACGTTTGGATACTTTGGGGGAAGTTTCATAAATAGAGATTTAAAATATTTTGCCACATCTAATTTTATTCAAAAAAAATAGGACTGGGAAGGGGCTTAAAAGAAAACCGTTGTTTAAAAAAGACTTCGCGGGTCCCTTAAGAAAAAGGGAAGTTTTTTTAATTTTAACTTTCTTAAAAATTTTAATTAGGGTTTTAACTTTTTTTTTACTTTTTTTTCATTACGCTTTTCCGTTGGGTTTTTAAAAAAAAAATTTTTTTCCTATTGGGGTTAAACTATTGAAGCATTTGTACTTTTTAAATTTATAATTAAATTTATTTTATTTATCAGTATTTTTTTTTCTTTGATTTAATTTTTCCCTTTTTTGGCGTGGTGGATAAGAAAACTTTTTTTTTTTTTTTAAAAAAAATTTTTTTACAATTTTTGTTTTTAAATAAAAAAATAAAAATTTTAAATTTTAAAAAAAAAACCATGTAGATTTTTTTGATTAGGAGAAATTTTTAAAAGGGTAGATTTGATTTTAGGATTTTTTGGAAGGGGGGGTTTTTTTTTCGAGGAATTTTTGGATTCCCCCCCAAAAAATATATAGGGAAGCTAAAAGCTTCCCCATTATAATTTAATCTGGGGCCCGATCGAAATAGGTGAAATCGGCCTCCTCTAATAGACAGACCCCCCTTTACCGTTTACAACTTCTACAAATTTACTTTTTTTTTTTGATCTACTTGACCGCACCTACAAAATTTTTGGAATTAGAACCCTACAAAGAGGCCAAGACCTCTCCATAAAAGGCGGGAAAAACACCTCCCGCCGATAACATTAGCCCCGCAATAGGGGTCAACCCAACAAGGCCGGTCAGGCCGCTCAGGTGTCTAGGAGGGAGTGTATAGGGTCTTGGGTAGGGCTACCGTGAGGGAGGAGGACTAGATGCTGACAGAGAATGGGGTCCATCTGGACGCGAGGGGCTCAGTAGAAGTACTCGCACGGGTATTCTACCCAAGGGACCTTGTTGAGGACGATGATGCAGGGCATCGGCGCATAAGGGATGCCGTGCAGAAAGTTAATGAGGAAGAAGATCATCATAACGATGACCCACCCTTTACATTGGGCGAACTGTATGATGTGCTACAGAAATTCAACCTCAAGATTTACAGCAAACTGACCCCTTACTATTTCTGGAGCTCCTAAACCGGTGCCTCCGCCACGGCTACTTTCCTAAGATATGGAAGGAGGCCATGGTGGTATTACTGGGGAAGCCGGGGAAGGACTCGTACGCCATTCCCAAATCGTACACACCGATTGAGCTACTGCCTGTCTTATAAAAGGTGTACGAGAGGATGCTGTTTACTCGCCGCAAGTTCTATTTACTACCGAGGATTAGTACTAGCCAGTATGGCTTCATACCCCAAAGGAGCACCGAAGACGCCCTCTATGACCTAATGGGGCACATAAGGGCCAAACTTGATAAAAAGGTGACTATGGTGTCCTTGGACATATAGGGGGCTTTCGATAGCGTTTGGTGGCAGCCATTAAACTACCCCTGGCTGAGGAAAAGTGTCCGAGGAATTTTGAGACGAACAATCGGCAGGCTACTTTAGCGACAGAAGGGGAAGGGTAGAGGGACAGGTAAGGGTGAGGTACGCTGGCGAGGAGTGCGTCCGCCCCACGGAGAAGGGATGCGTCCAGGGATCGATAGGGGGACCCCTTCTCTGGAATGTGTTGCTGGATCCCTTACTACATCAGTTGGAGAGTAGGGCGGTTCACATACAGGCATTCGTGGACGACGTGGTATTGGTGTTCGATGGCGGTACGGCTCTGGAGATTGAGAGACAAGCCAATGCCTTTCTCGAGCATGTGCGGGAGTGGGGCATCGGTATGAAGCTGAAATTCGCACCGCACAAAACGTGTGCAATGGTAAAGCTGAAGTACGATCTCCCACGCTTCAGCATGGGCGGTATAGACATTGGATTATCTAAAGAAATCAAAATCCTGGGGCTCACCATTGAAAACAAACTCACATTCAACACACACATCACAAACGTATGCAGAAAGGCGATCGGCATCTATCAGAAGCTGGCACGGATAGCCCGGATCAGCGGGGGGTTACACCCCGAGGTGATTCGCGTCGATCTATGTCGCTGCTGTCGAACCCACCATTTGTTTACGGTGCCAGCAATTTGGGCGCAGCGGTAAACGGGCTTGGTGTCCGAAAACAGCTGAACGTGGTACAGAGCAGATTTGCTCAGAAGCTGTGTAAGAGCTAGCGGTCTCTCTACAATCAGCGCTGATCCTGGCTGGTATGCGCCCTCTAGACCTCAGTTTGCGAAGTGTCTTCGTTATACGAAGCCAAGAGAGGGGTGGACCAGTCATGGTTGGGAGACGGAGATCGAACGAACGACTCCAGCGATAGAGGCACCTCACCCCGCGGAGTACAGGGCCTTAGAGTTTAAATGTCTAGAAGACGAGGAACAATTACAGCGCACCCATATCATCGAGGTGCGCATCTTTACAGACGGAAGCAACAAAAGGGTCGGCACGGCGTAATCCATTTGGAATAACGGAGCTGAAACCAGGGCCCTCAAACTTGCTCTGTCTGGCCCTGTGCAAAGAGGCCAGTGAGGTTCTCAGGAGAAGCGAAACCACGTTCGGTATCTTCAGTGACAGCAGAGCCGCACTCCTGACGGTAATTAACCGTCATATCCTCCATCCCCTGGCAGTGGAGGCCAGAGCAGCCATTCGAAAAGGCATGACCCACGGTAAGGGGATATCCTTATTCTGGGGTGAGGCCCGCGCTGGGATGGGGAGTAACTAGTGAGCTGACCAGCTCGCCAAGGAGGCGGCTCTGAGATTGAAGGAAGCACGGGACTACGGTTTGTGCCCCGTTTCGTTCGTGAAGCGGGGTCTTTGACAGGTTCTGAAAGTCGTGGGCACTAAGACCCAATTGTTAACAGGGCATGGTGGGTTCTCTGAATACTTGACACGATTCAAGTGCAAGGAGAACCCATCACGCATTTGTGACCCGGATGCACCGGAAACTGTCCCCTACTTAATTGTCGAGTGCCCTACCTTTGATAGGCAGAGGTTCAATATCGAACAGGAAATCAACACTAAAGTGACAATTACAAATTTTAGTTAAATAGTAAGTAGTAAAAATAGAAATAAATTTATAGAGTACTGTACAAACATAGTTAAGATAGTAAATAAAAGGAATGGAGTTTAAGAATTATGATACAAAATAATGTGACATTATTATTGGTCATCATATTATAACAAAGATAGTAATGTAAGTAATAGGTAGTTGTGTAGTATTGTAGTGCAAATCATTTAGCATTTAAGATATTATAAGTTTGTAATTTAGTTTTATGAAATGTATAACTTAGGCATAGCAAATAAGAAAAAAAAGAAAGCTTTAGTGTCGCCAGTTATTACCCTAAATAAAAGAAATAGCAACAAGATAGTGAAACAGAGTAGCAGGAATCCCACCTGGACGGTGTGAAAGGCAGTGTGAAAAAAAGATCAAGTATGAAGAATGAAAGTACGAGCAGTAGCAAATGAGAGAACTAGAATGAATGGATAGAGTAGACAATAGAAGGCAGTAACTCCCTACGATGGCGGGAGCTGCATTAAAAAAAATAGACAGACCGCAGTAATCCATCTGCCACCAGAGGTCCCGCTCTCTGGCAGCCTGCGGCCCTGTTGGCGGCTGATGTTACCGCCAACGTCCTTTACGCTCGGGATCAGCCCTCTCCCGATCCCGTTCAGCAGTCTTTTTCTGGAGCATTGCAGCCTCACAGAAAGAGACCACTGCGCCCCAGCCCTCCTCATGGCATGGCAGCATGCTAGCAATGATTGCTGCCGGGACAGGTCTCGTCTGAGTAGGATGGGCACCTACTCTGTACTTGATAACGCGCGTGTTACCGTTTACTATTTATTATGTTGTTATCTTTGTGAATATCGTAAACCATTTATTATGTTGCTGTCCTTGTGACGATGAACGCTGTTTCATAGGCATGTTCTCATGGAAGTGATGTAAATCTTATCTATTCTATATAAATAAAACTGAATCAAAGAAATGTGTAATTTTTAAACGACTGCACCAAATTCTCCAATCCAAAGATCTTCTATATATTGACGAAACATAACTGTCATGATTGAACAGATATGTTTGTGATATAGTAATGCAATAATGTGACATTAATTTATATATATAAGAAGGAGGTCCGTACTGTAAGGCCGATGTATCATCAGTTCCACATTTCAAATGTGACCTTCAAATAGGCTTCTGTTACCTTAGCGGAATGTGAGGATGCGTTATCGTGGTGAAGGAGGACATTGCTCCGAACTTTATATTGACTCTGGACAAGCAAGTATGTCCTTTGATTTTTAAACAATACTGTAGTGTAATGTCCTGGTTTGCCGAAAAAAGAAGAAACCATTCTTTACCAATGCTTCGACTTTTCTTAACTTTCGTCGGCAAATGATCAGAAGGAAAGACCCACTCTGCCGACTGGCTTTTTTTTCGGGTTCAAAGTAGTACACCCAGGTTTCGTCACCTGTTACGATATTGTAGAGAGCCAATGACTGTCCTCCGTTAAACTTTCTTATCATTTTACGGCAACACGAGACACTCAGTCGTTTCTAGGCCTCCATTTAGTCATGCGGTATCACTAATCGATAATCGATTCTTATAGCTTTCGCTGAAATATTTACCGAAGGTTCACCAATTATGATTATGAATTTGCTTCTGCCCACGGCTTCACTCGTACGGTAGAGTGACTAAATCAACATAATTGGAAATAATTTAGAATATTTTTGACTCTCTTTAAACGATTTTAAACACACTAAAGAAATAGAATATAGTTACGTTATTTTCCGACGTAAAAAATATACACTACACAGTGTGATGAGAAAAATACATTGTCGTTGATAACGGCACATAAATAGACATACATCGATATTTTCAAAATGTCGATACGTCGTCGTTTAGATCCTGTCAAGTTCCGGACTCACCACGTTTGTTATTTTATTTTTGTTCAATTTAGTGTTAAACTCGAATAGAAGTTATGCTTTTATTTTTTTTATATCATATACTGTAATAACATATTAAAATAATATTTTCGGCTATCTGACACACAACGCCATCTAGTTTCCAACAAAACATTAACAATATGTTAGTACTTAACCTCCAAACATTCAAAATTAAATATCTTTTTTCCTAGACTTCTTTCGCAAATAATTTTGGTATGAGAATGGTCAAGAATAAATTCTCAAGTGTTAAGGATTTTTTGATATTTAAACGCTAACATTTCGGTGCAAATAAAATTATGTATGGGGACCTGCCGTTGTCCTTTCAAATAATGATATTATTTCTTTTTATAATTCTATCTAAATAAACCTTGTCCTGACAACAAGAAACACAAAGAAAAAGACTTATCCAATTTGGTGCACTTGTTCAGAAGATATGCGCGTACATACATTTCTTCGATATATTTATATTATGTTCATTTAGGTATATATAGAAGCTTATACCGATGTTGAAGTTAATACATACAGTACTTCTTGGGTTATAAGTCTTTTCAGTCACATCACATCACATCACATCAACAGCCTTTAATAGTCCACTGCTGGACATAAGCCTCTCCTTAGAAAGGAGGTTTTGGCCTACTATACCACGCTGGCCAGACGGGTTGGTATAGGGTTTGTGTCAAGTTTCCTTCTCTCTGCAGTGCTGTTGTTCTGCGTAGTTTGCTCCCTTGGTCGCCTCTTATGACGCCCACGGGATGAATAGGGGTGGTGACACTCTGTATTCTTAATCCGTCACCACACGGACGTGTATCTGTAAACAGCGCAAGAAATAAATACATTACAACTGCACTTTTAGGTGAAAATCACAATTTTGTCACTTATCTCTCGATATAGGGAATGTTATGTTTATTATATTATAGAATGGTCAGTTAGGTAAGTTTTTTGAAAAAAACAGTCAAGATAGAGCCAGACTGCAATTTTTAAAGTAGTCTTATAGTTATTAACTTGATACGATCCAAATTTATTTAGCCTTTTTAGCCCTTAAGGATTTTGATATATTCTGGCATTCTTGTATTTCGACATTTAAAAGAAGAATCTTTGTTTTATTTTATGATACACTAAATTTATTTAAACAAGTTTTATTTACCTAAAACGACCTAAAATAAAACAATATAAACCGTTAAATTAAATATAAACAAATATATAACTAGGTCAGTGTCAAGAAAACAAAATGCGTAAATAAGAATACAAGATATCTGATAAAGGTGACTTATGACATTAAGCCCTTTTCTAAGGCATCGCTCGCACTATTATAGATTTTATCAAGGATATAAAGGGCATTTATGATCTTGGTAATAATATTATTTTTGATAGATAAAAGGTCCCCCACGTCCCTATCTACAACGCGATATATTATGCAAAATTTTGAATATCTTCTAAACAATTCTTTAACGAGAAAAAAAATTGTGAATTAAATAACGTGCATTATTGTATTTTTATTAAATAAAATATATTTGAGTTTGTTTAGTATCAATTAGAATAAAAATGTCAGTAACATTATTAGAAGTATTTTCTTAACCTCTTTAACTATTTAAATGTTTATGTCAGGAGTGGGTTTACATTGGCTAGGATTCGAACCCGCTACTATTCCACGCAAGTTAGACGGATTACCCATTACGCTTCAGCCACTTAGCTCATTTTTAGAGATCCTCATAATGTATCTTATCTATTTAAATACCATGCACACATGTAAATTAACCAAAAATAAAAGACAACACATGGATTTTGAAAGGGTCTTAAACCAAAAAGTTAATGACTCAAGTAAGTAACAACACGCAGCCAATTCCGATTATCACGACTGGATGCCTTGGTCACATCGCCGCTTCTTACTGCGCTGAGTATTGTAGGTGAAGCACAAACTCATTATTTTGAATCTGGGTGTTCCTTGTGTCCATTTTGTCTCTAAAGTCTTTAGAAAAAACTACTGCAATTTAATGTATGCTTTAGCATACTCAATTAAAATAAATAGTCATAATATAATTATAGTGCATACGAGTATGAAAGGTCCCACTCTAACTCACTAAAAATGAAAATCTGTGGGCCGCCAGTACTCTGGGATCATATTCAAGTACTTAACACATCAAAACTATTCAATAATTTTATATAACGATTAGTTTAAAAGGAGAGACCTATGTCCGGCAGTGGACTATTAAAGGTTGTTGATGATGATTAGTTCTGGATTTAGGTGAGCTGTTTTTTCGGCTAGTTCAATCTACTTGATTTACCATACTCGAACAATACTACCTACGTTATTTAACAAATTTCCGTTGAGTTCCGTTCCGCAGGCGTTCATGGACGGCGGTAGTCACTTTCCATCAGGTGACCCGTCTGCTCGTCTGCCCCTCTAATATAAAAAAAAATAGTTACAGTTATTTTCTATGTCAAACTTTAAATTAGTAGTACCAATTTGCTAAATAAAAAAATGTTACATTTAGATATAGTGAAATTTACAAATTTTGGTAATTAAATTATCGATGGTTTTGAACAAGAAATGACGTCAATAAACGTCACGCAAACTCATTATGTCTACATCATAATGGAACTCGTGAAATGATAACAAAACAGGTATAATATTGGTAATACCTAAATCGTTAGCATTTACTTTTCAATACTATTTTGTCAATTCCTTAATTTATGTGATTTGACAGTCCTTAATTCCTAGAAGTGTGGCATTAGAAGTGTCACACTTCCCTTCGCGGCACTGTGCGACTAACGTGTGACTTCATATGCTAACAATTTAAATATTGTTTTCTGTGTTTTTCTGCGACTAGTTCCCGGTTTGCGGGCGGCTAAAGGTTGTGTATAGTGTTTTAAAGAATATCAGTAAGTTTTTATTGTTTTTTAAACAGAAATATAGTGCTAAATTATTTTATTACGACTATTGGTGAGTAAATTTATTTTATTTCTAAAAGTGGGTAGGAGGTATCCTTTGTTTATATTGATTTTTCTCTGCGTATTGTTTATTTTTAAACTTGTTCCTTTTGAAATTGTTGTTTGGTGTGTCTTTGTTTGGCTATGTCGGTCGTTAGCGAGTTGCCGGACCCCGGCGGTACAAGTGAATTTCTAACACCAACCGGGAAAAGGACATTTAACGAAATGTCACCTACGGATTTCTCGCCGAAAGACAATAGAAGTAAACGAATTAATAATTCGGATTTAAGTGGAAATGTTTCGTCTCTTAACGGTCGTGATAACTGTGGGGAATACAATTACTGCGAGTTAGTCTCACAGGCTACCGAGTACTTGGCAAAAATCAATGAATTAGTTAATGATCAGGGATCTCGGATGAATGTAGGTAATAAAACGGCAATTATGGATATTACTCAACGAATTACCGGTATCGTATCTTTGTTAGCAATAAAATCCTCTAGCAACGAAACGAAGTTAGCGAATTTTGAGCGACAAATGGAGGGTATCGCAACTCAACAAACGAGTTTAACGTACGCGGACAAACTTAAGCTTCGATTACCACCTAAATCTGCTCCGTGCCCGGTACCTACTGAAGCGCGCGTTCCTAGGCCTTGTGTTATTGCCTATCCCACTACGGAACGCTTAGCGGACTATGCGACCTCGTCAGCAACGAAACAAGCTCTCATGAAGGCTATTAAACCGAGCGATGAGGGATTTCAAATTGTAGGCGTTAAAAAAACCTCTAAGGCAGGCGTCGTGTTACGTGTAGCTAACGAACGGCAGCTTAAGAAACTGGAATCTGTGGACGCCATTAAATCAGTAGGGTTGCGCTTAGAAAAACCGAAAGGCCGTAGGCCCCGTATAATTGTAAAAGACGTACCCGGTTCTATGGAAGATCGTGCCTTCCTAACAGCTTTATACCGTCAGAATATCAAGGACGAATTAAAATTAAGTGAGAATGATTTTATTAAGTCAACCAAAATTGTTAGGCATCGTAAACTAGAAAATGGGCGTCAATGGATAGGCGTAGAATTAGAGGCAGCAGTTCGGAAACATCTAGCCAACACAAAAGATAAACTTTATATAGACTGGGCCACATGTAGATTCATAGACGATATAGAAGTAGTTCGTTGCTTAAATTGTCAGCAATTCGGTCATGTACAAAAGTTTTGCACTATTAAAACCCCTACTTGTGCTAATTGCGCCGCCGCACACGAAACGCGAGCTTGTCCAGATAAAGACACACCAGATTTTAAGCCCACGTGCGCACAGTGTAAGCGGTTCAAAAAACCATCTGACCATCGATGCGGCTCATACGACTGTGCCACATACAAATTAAAACTGGAACAGCTAATATTAAATACCAATTACTGAATAGTTTAACTTAGTTTAAAAAAAAAAAAAAAAAAAAAAAAAAAAAAAAAAAAAAGGTTTAAAGAGTAACTTACTAGTAATGAATAATATTTCGATAGGCCAGTTAAATCTTCATAACGATAAAATAGCTACATCAGAATTAGACCGTTTAATTTTAGAACAAAAGTTAGACATTGTCCTTTTACAAGAACAATATCAGAGCGCTCGCTTGCGTCGTAATGTAGTACAGCTTGACTGCCGTTCGCAGGCTGGGATATATGTTGCAAGTTCTAATTTTACGGTAACATCTTTGCGTAATCTTATGACGTCACACTGCGCCGTTGCTGAGATCTCATCCTCTACCTGTAAGGTTTACGTAGTGAGCTGCTATTTTCAATACTCACATCCTATTGATCCTCACTTACATCACTTACGTTACGTCTTGCAGTTCCTCGTGGGACATAAAATTATCATTGGCGCTGATGTCAATGCGTCATCTTCATTATGGTATGGCAAGTTGCGTTCAACCGACACGGTTCGACGTTGTGCGGTTGAAGATTTCATTGCGGAAATGAATCTTATTATTCACAATACCCCCGATGCACCACCAACTTTTTGCAACCCAATGGGTGAGTCTTCTATTGACGTGACGCTTACGCGCGGCGACGTCTCGATATCCGGATGGCGTGTCCTTCCGGACGCATCCTGTAGTGATCACCGCTTGATCGTGTACGAATTCACACCAAGGGTTGCACAGGATCCACAAAGGGCTCCCTATAATTTTAGATATAAAACTAAAGGTGCGAACTGGGCTTTGTTTGGTTCACTCTTTGCAACTCATACCAAAGACTTCAGTCGCAGTAGTTTATCAGCTGAGGAAAGCGCAGAAATACTATCAGAAACTTTTACATACTGCGCTGATGTAACTATTGGTCGCGGATCTATCACTAACACTCGTAGATGTGATTGGTGGAATGATAGATTAGCCGAACTACGTAGAAGCTACCGGAAAGCTCGTAGAAAATTAAACACTATTAAAAAACATAACGTAACAGGAGATTTGTACAACATTGCTCTCATTGCTCTTAGAGTTGCCAGGTCCCACTACAGAGCTGCTGTGGAAAAATCCAAGGGAAACTTAATTCAGAAACTTGTTAATAAACTCGATAGAGAGGGCCCGTGGTCACCTTTGTATCACGAATTTAAGGCAAATAGATCAATCGACCACGCATACATACAGAACATCAAAATTAATAATAGATATACCACAGGAGTAGAACAAACAGCAGAATATCTTTTAGACTCACTCGTACCTGACGATCGACCGGAAAACGACACTGATCATCACCGACAGATCAGGCAGTGGGCCATCGAACCACCACTGTCTCCAATGTCTGATTTACCATCTTCAGACGAATTTCTCGGTATCATTAGATCCTTGCCGCTAAACAAGGCTTCGGGTGATGATAAAATATCTAACAAAATGATAAAAGAAGCTTGTAAACTTTCGGGTGACACGATTTTCACTGTCTTTAAACGTTGCATTGCTGAAGGAATATTTCCTCGTATATGGCGGTGCGGTAATATTCGTATAATACCAAAAAGTGGCGACAAGCCACCGGATGATCCTAAATCCTACCGACCAATCACATTGTTACCATCGTTAGGAAAGCTTTTAGAACGTCTTGTAGTGCCCCGGCTTCTGCCAGGTGGAGTCAAATTTCATGATAGACAATTTGGATTTACGTTGGGTAAATCGACAACTGACGCTGTTATATCGGTTAGAAAGTTTGTCACAGAGTCAAAATTTCAATACGTGCTGGCTATTTTCTTAGATATATCTGGCGCCTTCGACAACGCATGGTGGCCCATGCTGTTGCTGAAATTAAAATCACGGGGGTGTTTTAAAAATATTTATTCCCTTATCTGTTCGTACTTTTCACAAGGTACAACTAAACTAAGACTTGGTCATCATTCTGTGTCGAAGGCGCTTACAATGGGATGTCCTCAGGGATCGGTGCTAGGTCCATACTTGTGGAATATCGGCTTCGACGATTTTCTTACGATACCAATACCATCCGGATGTACTCTGAACGCGTATGCTGATGACGGCTTATTACTGGTGGAATCTGATACTAGGGCGGGGCTTGAGAGATTAGCCAATAGATGTTTGAACTTGATATCTCAATGGGGTGAACGTAATCGCTTAACTTTTGCACCCAACAAAACCTTCCAGTTACTTTTAAAAGGTAACCTCAAATCACCGCCGAGCATTAGATTTGACAATGTCACTGTAAAAAATAAAACCACAGTGTGTTATCTAGGATTAGTTTTAGAAAGAAACTTTTCATTTATCGAACATATTAAAATAGTTAATGAAAAGTCTAAAAAGAGTTTCTGTGCATTGACAAGGATATCAACTGCGACATGGGGTCTATCATTTAATACATTAAAGATCATATACGGAGCTACTTATTTAGGTTCTATGTGCTATGGTGCACCTGTATGGGCCGATAGGGCGACCGTAGGCGCTGTCCGTCGCAAACTGTTACAAGGCCAACGACTTGCACTGATATTTTTGTGCAAGGCATATAGGACGGTTAGCACTGAGGCTTTGCCGGTGTTGGCAGGTGTCCTTCCGGTCGATCTCGAGGTGCAGAGACGTGCAGCCATGTACTATTCAAGACAAAACATGGAATGCGATTTCTTGGGCGCGCGGGATCGCGGTAAAATTACAAGATTGCTTCAACAGCAGTCCGATGTCTATAATGACCTCATAGACGAATGGCAGCAACGCTGGGACGAATCATCCAAGGGGCGCCATCTTTACCAATTTTTTCCATCTGTTCGCGAACGGTTGTCGAGGACATGGCTTGAGGTGGATCACTGTGTCGCTCAATTTCTTACGGGTCATGGTAACTTTAAGAGCAAGTTGTATTCATTTAAATTAGTCGAGTCACCATTGTGTCAATGCTCAACACCTAACTCTCATTATGAACAGTCTGCTCATCATATCCTCTGGGAATGTAGTCTTTGGTATAATGAACGTAATATAATGCTGAATAGCTTGCAGGTGACATCTGGGGCGGTATACTATGGGGATCTTGTGTCAACTAGGGTGAATTTCCGTGCGTTTAGGCGATTCTGCCATACATATTATAGAAATCAAATATAGCTCATGTAGGACCCGTAATATTTGGTGGCCGTGGTGCTTCCCTGTTTAAAAGGGTGTATGCCTATTTTACTTCATTTTGTCTCCCGCTTTGCTAAGGAGGGAAGTGGATTTACTGTATTTCCAACTCCTCCAATTTTCTTCTGATTAATTTCGTTGCGGGTTCCAAGACAGTTTAATTTCTTCCTGGGACTTCCCGAGTGTCATAACTCGGTGTGTTCGTGGGTCACTGCTGTGGATCCTGGTGTACAGGAGTTACAGTGGTGGGCGTGTGGGTGGGATTAGTCCCAAAAGTGTGGCATTACTCATTTCAAACTTTGCCTGATCTAGTAACCCTTCGATCTTTTCCCGGCATAATGGATCTGTGGGTTTAAGTACATCTTTGATACCCGATACAGCACAAACAAGAATTTTTAATCTCTTTAATTTTAAGCTCTTTAATCTTATTTATACACTCCACGTCTTCTAAATCACATGGATTTGTGGTTATAATATAATAAACAGAAATAAAATTTAATCCATAGTTTCAGTTATTCAGTTTTACCTTACTAATAAAACATCAATTTTATCATTTAATTTTCAAGTTTCATTTCACATCAACAGCCTTTAATAGTCGAACTGCTGGACATATGCCTCTCCTTAGAAAGAAGGTTTTGGCCTACTATACCGCACTGGCCAGATGGGTTGGTAAAGGGTTTGTATCAAGTCTTCCTTCTCTTTGCAGTGCTGTTGTCCTGCATAGTTTGCTCCCTTAATCGGCTCTTACGACACCCACGGGATGAATAGGGGTGGTGACATTCCGTATTCGTAATCCGTCACCACACGGACTGACCACATATAGATATAAACAACCTAAATATAGAAAATACGACTTAAAAAAAAACAATTAGCACATTGTGAAAAAAAGATTAACTTCTATAAATCAGTGGCCGATACCGAGCATTGTGAGAAATAAGTAAAATCAAGTAAAAAGAAAAGACTATTATCGACATACACCCAAAAGGAACCTAGTATAATGAATTACAGAATAAACAACATACGTGCGTACAGAAGAGTAATCGGGTATGCAAAAAGGTTGGCGGTGGAGACACATATGACGACACCACAAAATGTCTGTACAGAGACCTGGAAACTGGTAAATTAGTCCATCAACAGAGGATGAAAGTCACTTGAGCCCAATATTAATCTAACCATGGACGACAAAATAATGACTGCACCTTGAAATATTGCAAACACGTTTGCCGAAACACAATCACTAACGACAAACAAAGAGAAGGCAATAAGTAATTTGGTAAATTCAACAGTAAGGGTGGCAACTGATACGAACTATATACCCAACACTTTGTCCTAATGAAACAATAAAAATAGTAGCTCAAATGGCAAATACAACCTCTTGTGGTTGTGAAGAAATTCCAATCAAAATAATTAAAGAGAATATCAATGCCCTTGCTTACCCACTTTCACAGTTTTTCCGGATCAAATTACATTGGCAAAAGTTATTCCTATGCACAAAAAGGGGTCAAAGAGTGTACAAAAAACAACAGACAAAAGAGTCATAAAAAGTCGGTTAATGGCACATTTGAACTTGCAAAGAGTTATCAATCACCGGCAATTTCGATATCAAAAAGGTGTTATTACCGCAGATGAAATCTATTAGTATACATTGGTGGATGATATAATTGTAAAAATGAATGAGGGTATGAAAGTGGTATGGATATTCATTGACCTGAGTTTTGCTTTTGATACTATAGACCATGATTTACTATTATCAAAATTGGAACATTATGGTGTAAGAGATTAAGAATTGCAACTTAGGCCTTTCTATCTACGAAATAATATTATTATTATTATTTTTCACAAATCCAATATAATAAGTGTTAAACGCGGAATTCCTCAAGGGTATATATTAGGCCCGATATTTTTCATGACATTTACAAATGACCTTCTAAATTTCTAAGGATACGACCAGATGCAAAAAATACGGTTTTTGCAGATGACACTAACTTAGTTATAAGAGCAAAAAATCTAGTAGACTTGAAATCATCTGTAAATAGAATATTGGTTACCATGGACGAGTGGTTTTCGGCTAATGGCTTGTGGATTAATAGCAATAAAACAAATATAATACTTTTTAAAACAACATCTAGAAATAGAGTGAATTGGATATCAAATTACATGTCAACCATATCCACTATACCATAACCATGTTCCACACACTCTTGCTCCGTACCATGGCGGCAATCACGTTACCGAGCGAGAAAACTCCTACTCGCCCTGGGGGGCTTAATGCCCTGGACATTTTCTACCAGCCAGCCTTTGGGTGGTGTAAAAATCTATTAAGGTAGGTGCACTGAGGTTACAGTTTGTGATAGTAGTTATACCGTTTATTGTTTTATCCAAGAATATAAACACTGTACATTGGTGTTTATTTTTTTTTAATTTATTATTTTACATTATTACTCACATTATTTCTTGTAAGTTAATCATAGTAACATGATATTAAAGTTAGAGTAGCATAAGAATTAATAAAAAGATGTTAACGAAATTACTAAAATTATATTTTTCTGCCAAGAAAATAACTTCTCAAAAGATCAGATTTTAGTAATCAATGAGTTTTACTCTATTATAAATAATCATCACAGAGTAAAAACTAACTTAAAAAAACATTCATGAACACATGTAACTACAGCAATTGCATACAAAAAAGAACAAGCATTATTATCAAGTAGATTTACTTCTGGTAATAAAATGAATAAAATAAAAGCTTTAGAAAAATCTTTAATAAAACCTACGATTAAAGATATGTTGTATAATAAACCAATGTAAATATTTTCCTTATTTAAAATATATTTTAAATTTCTTCTACAGAAATTAGCGAAAGCATCAATTCTGTAAATACCGATCTCAATATCCCAAGGTAAAGATTGTGGAAATTGTGAACCTACATGTAATGCAAACATACATAATATTTTTAATCTCGTAAAATAAATATTACTTTCTTAAAAGGAAAACGTTTTTCACAGTAGACGAAGCGATTTTTTACGGCGTATGATAAAGCAAATTACAAATAGACAATTTGTTTTACATTTTCTCGGCCTTGACTCGTTTTAAAAATAAATTGAAAATGTATCTTACTGTTTACAAAAACTTGATACTTGAAATAAAATCATAGTTGCAAGTATATAGATTCTGTGAATGTATGCATTTTAATACAATACCTATTAACGGCATAGTCAGTAATGTGTTTGAAGACAGAGGTTTCGGTAAAGACAAGAGGTTTACCGAAGATTTTAACAACATAATAATATGTAACATCCACTTTCATTTTAAATACTAATGTGTCTTCCATTACACAACTGAAATGTGCATTGTAATATAAAAACGTATTGTTATTATGTGTTATTAAAAAAAAATGTTGTATAAACTGTGATAATTTGCATGTTTAAAGTAACAGTGGCAACCTCATTACAGCCGAGCGACCGATGGCGTAATTCTACACAAAACTTTTTTGTTTTTGCTTTTTTCAGAAGGTAAAGCATAAAACTGTTAATGCTTTTTACAATTTCATAAACTTCTTATCGTATATTATGTGAACTCGACTGGTAAACAAGACCTGGTAAAGTAACCTCCTAATATTAATCCGAGATCCATACTGTATTTTTATCATCCTAAAATAATGTGTATAACTTTAATATGTTATCCAAACATAACGCAATCAGCACCTTATTTCACTTGTCTCGTTTATACACGTAAAATACAACAATTAGTTATATTAACTTAAAGACTAACAGAGTATTATATAGGCATACCTATACGTATAATAAGCAAGTCCAATAGTCGATTAGCAAACCTGATATCTAATAGTCGAGGTGGCCCGGCACCGACAACCTCTCTGAAAGTTGCTACAACCAAATATTTGCATAATTTCTAAATTTGCGTATAATGAGCAAGTCTAATAGTCAAAAGTCTATGGCCCTTAGTAATACCACGGGCTCACAGAGAACATTAGTGTGAAGAAATTCTTTTGTTGCATTTCACCGAGTGAGTGAGGTCACGGAGGAGCCAATCTTAAATTTTGTCCAAGAATTTAGGGTATTCTCCTCCGGTTGGCACTTAAAGTATTTGTAACTTTTAGTTCCAGGTGTCTACGAGGTATTAAAAAGATAATAATAGTGTTTGGATTATTTATTGATCAGTACAGATTTTGATACAATAAACCATAACATACTTTTGTAAATACTACCACTGTTAATTGAAATATTAGTCTATTAGAGACGTTACAGCTAATAAAGTTTTATCTACAAAATAGACAAAATAGAAAGAGTTGATGATAAACGTCAAGAGGTAATTAAATAATAGAAAAAAGAACTATCAATAGAATATCTAAGCTCAGTGGATGTTGTGAAAACCAATTTTCCATCCGTAAAAGTTCAAATTTTCTTATTTATTAGGAATAAATTCTGTGTCGCGGGTTATAGATAGATATATCAAGACATAGATATATGGCTGGAGTAAATATGTTGATATGTCTAAAATTGTAATTTGTCAGGGCGGCTATTTTAAGGTTTTGACCTTGTCTTGTAAATTCGTAAATCAGTTTAACGTCTGTGTTTTAGTTGTTTTAAGTTATTTTATACCGTCTTTTAAGTGATAACAATAAAGAAATTCTTCATGATTTTAATAATGAATTGGCAAATAGTTCAAAAAAGAGTTATCAAGTTATTCAATGAGTTGTTAACTTGTTCACAAACAGTTGTCAAATAATTTACCTTCTTCACTCACCATTCATCGTCAGTAGCTAAACAATGCAATTTTAAAGATGAACACATTTATTCTTATTGGATAGAAAACAGATAACGAAAATTAAAAAAAAGATCATTTTATGAACTTAGTGGTCGATTCGCATAAATTTGTTATAATTAATATTTACTTAATGGTCGATTGGCCCAAACTAAATTTATTAGTATGCGAATCGACACCTCTAGAAAAATAGCCAATTTGCACACATTATCTTATATTAAATTTAGGCTTAGTGGTAGCTTCACAAAAAATGAATTTACCGAATTGACATCTCTAGAAAAATAAATAAAAGACATTTGTACCTTCGATAAAAAAATATTGCCAATGGTGTCAGACTAGCTAGCGGACCATCTGATGGTAAGTGGTAACCGCTAGAGCTACAGTCTGCCAGCCAGCCGCCAGCCGCCAGCCGCTGCCTACCGTATTTAATATGAATATCAATGCGAATGTTTGGATGGATCGATGGATTTATATGTACTAATGTGCGTAAATCAGTTAGAGTTCAGATTAACTTATTGATATGCAAATTATCGGGTAGAGTCCGATGAAGTGGACCAAATTGTTTCTGTTCTTAAATTAACTAGATAATTTGCAGACTTTCTAGGTTGTACGGCCCAAAATTCACTAAAGTTAAATTTGGATTAGGTTAGGTTAGAACGGTGACTATTGAAGTGCGAAGATTTTCTTAAATAAATTTCATTTCAGAAAATGCGTGCGGTTTGGCACAGCATGTTTCTAGATGTATCGATTCACATACTAATAATTTTGTTAAAATTTGTTTACCACTTTAAAAAATATTAATTTTGAAAAGGGTAGTCTCTTTGGTGAAGGCGGTATAGGCCCAGATGTAGCTCTTTGTCGAACACTTCTGACAGCCACTCCAAAGCTGGTCTTGTTACATCTCAAGGTCAACCTCGCTTAATTGACTTACACTAACAAACTGTGGTGTTTCAGATTAATATTTTTTTAGTTTATTAAAAACATGTTGTTCAAATGAACTACATGCTTGATTTGAGTAAGTAGAAAAAAACGGTTTAGCCGTGAATCGCAAAAATTTGTTCGCACACTTTATACGAAAGTACCTGGCCGTGGGGTCTGAGCCTGGTGGTCACATTTCGTTCATAATTTTTTAACGTTAGGTGTTTTCTTCAATGTCGTTGACCAATATATCTGGAACGGTTTATCTCAATTACATCATGGCAGGTGAACATAATTAAATTTTAGCGTTTTTTGGGATTTTTTACATAATTTATAAACAGTAATTAATTGTAACATTCTGTACGAGTACAAGAATAACATTTTATCCTTTAACTTCCATGTTTGTATTATCAAATCTTTACAAACCAAAAGGTAATTATCAGATAAAATTACATTGTCATCGCCTGAATTATAAGGGCACAGAATCTGTGTCATGATCAAACTAACCAGTATAAATTTGGGTATATGTCTTGGATGATCAGTAAGTTGTCATCATTCAGACGAAATGAATACCTTAAAGTCTCTTATCGTTCTTCTTGGTTTCATATACCATACATACTCCTATTCTGCTGAACCATGTGAGTAGAGACAAACATAAATTATTAAGAAACAAACATTAAATAATCACCATACTTATTTATTAACCGTTCTAATTTACGAAATTAAATAAAACGAAACTTCATAATAATAAAACAAATGTACCAAACTAACAAAACACCAAAATATTTTTTTTGCCATCTACAATATAAATAAAATAATTCCATAAATTTTGTTGTGGTATGTAGGTAGTTACTAATAATGTTTTATTAACTTACCTTAGTTGTCAGTCTGCAATAAACAGGGTTAAAGCCGGGCGCGTTTTATTGAAGAGTCCCTAAATACATTACAGTGGCGCAGTCGGTCTGTTTTTACGTAACCTATTAGATAAATATGTCTTCTATCGGCAAGTTATCTGAATTTCAGTTGAGCAGTGGTTCGTGGCTAACGTATATTGACCGATTAGAACAATATTTTAAAGCGAACGGTACCAAAGAAGAATTGTACGTGGCCGTGTTAATTGCGTGTGTGGGTGATGCAACATATGATTTGATGGTTGATTTATGTTCTCCGCGTAAACCTGCGGAAGTGCCGTATAAGGAATTAAAAGAGATTGTCCGGCAACATATAGAACCCACTCCCTCCATTCTGGCCGAGCGATATAAGTTCAGAAAGCGTGTTCAAGCGACGACGGAATCTATCGCACAATTTGCGGCAGCGTTAAAACATTTAGCAAGAAATTGTGATTTTAAACAAAATCTAAATGAGAATCTAAGGGACCAATTTGTTTGTGGGTTATACGATGAACATACGAGGCAGAAGTTATTTAGTGAGGGCAATCCCACGTATGTATCGGCGTATAAAATAGCAACTATAATGGAAACGGCGGCGATCGACGCAGCATCGGTCGAACAACCAAAAAAGGAGGTGACGGCAGGGGCGGTACATGCGTTGAGCACGACGCGCAATGCCGGCCGACCGCGCGCGGCACGAAACCCGACCGGCGGTGGCCCGGCAGCGGTGGCGTACGGCTACCCGCCTGGCACCTACACCGGGCGCCAGCAGCAGACTCATTCCATGTTTGAGAGGAGCAGTTGTTCTTGTTGTGGCAGTAAGCAACATGTTAAAAACAACTGTAAATTCAAGGGATATGCATGTAGAATCTGTTTGAAAGAAGGTCACTTGAAACGTATGTGTCCAAACAAACGTAGAGAGAAACAGGTGTTCCGGTTGGACGTGGAAGCAGAGGAGGAGCCCTACTACGGGTCGCCGACTGAGGAGGAGTATAGTGGTGGCGAGGGTCCGAGTGGCTTGTATATGGTACAGCTAAGGGGCAGCGACCCCGTCATCGCAGAGGTCGAGGTGGAAGGACGACCTTTACGGATGCATGTTGACACCGGTTCACCAATTTCGTGTATAAGTGACTTGATGTATGATAAACTTTTCGCGAACTTTACACTGAATGAGGGTGAAAAGTGTAGCCTAAAAGGATATGATGGAAATTATATTACGTGTTTAGGATATATTGAAGTTAATGTCAAGTATGACGTATTTAATAAAAGGCTTAAATTATACGTAATTTATAGAGGTGGCGTCCCATTACTAGGTCGCGAGTGGTTGAAACAACTAAACATGGACGTTGTTGTAGTGAATTCGCTTAAAAAGTGCGTTTATAGTGAATTACAGTGTGGTTTGAGGTTCAATAAAGACCTCTTCATAAAAGCGTTTCCTACTGTGTTTAGTGGTAAGCTCGGGAAATTAGTTAGTGAACGCGCGACCCTTCGCGTGCGCGACGGCGCGCGGCCTGTGTACAGGCGCGCGCGACCGCTTCCGCTGGCGCTGAGGCCGCGCGTCGACGACGAGTTGCAGCGTATGGAGAAGGAAGGTATTATCTCACCTATTACATCCTCAGACTGGGCTTCATGTTTGGTAGTCGTGTTAAAAAGTAATGGGTCTTTAAGAATTTGCGGGGATTATAAGAGTACGGTCAATCCCGTCTTGGAAGTAGATAAATACCCGCTTCCCCGAGCTGAACATCTATTTAATAATTTAAATGGGGGGAAAAGATTTACTAAAATAGATTTGTCTGAAGCATACAGCCAGATTTGTTTAGATGAATCAAAAAAATACACTGTAGTTAACACTCATCGCGGATTATATGTTTATAACCGATTAGTATATGGATTGGCGTCGGCCCCGTCTATTTTCCAAAGAATAATGGAACGTGTGATTGCTGGTATTCCACATGTTACCAATCTGCTTGATGATATTTTAATTACAGGGTCTACAGAGAAGGACCATATTCGTAATCTAACTACGGTCTTTGAGAGATTAGCGTCAGAGGGGCTTACTATTCGTAAAGAAAAATGTACTTTCTTTGCTAAAGAGGTCAGTTATTTAGGATTCGTCATATCAGAGCAGGGTATTCGTACGGACAAGAAAAAAGTTGAAGCCGTACTAAATGCTCCGGAACCTACCAATATTAGTGAGTTAAAAGCTTTCATTGGTATGGTGAATTTTTATGCTAAATTTATAAAAAAATTGTCAGAAATCTTATCGCCTCTTTATAGACTTCTAAGGAAGGATGTCTCTTGGCAATGGTCGAATGAGGAGCAACAATCATTCTTAAGTATAAAAAAGGCATTAACTACCTGCCCCGTGTTAAGGCATTATGACGAAAATCTGCCTCTCATATTGTGGTGTGACGCGAGCGCACGGGGAGTAGGCGCGGTGTTAACACAGCGCGAGGAGGACGGGACTGAGCGGCCTGTGGCGTATGCCTCGCGCAGCCTTTCGCACGCGGAGGCTAATTATAGCCAGATACAACGCGAGGCGCTCGCTATCGTTTTTGGGGTTAAAAAGTTTCATTGTTATCTATACGGTCGACGGTTTACTCTTCGTACCGACCATCAACCATTGACGACCATTTTCGGTTCAAAAAAAGACTTACCGCATACGGCGGCCGGGCGGCTTATACGCTGGGCTATATTGCTGTCGGGGTACAGGTACGACATAGAATACGTTAAATCAACATCAAATAACGCCGATGCGTTATCGCGTCTACCGATCGAGGATAGTGGGTCGCGAAAAAATGATGATATATTTATAAAGTTTATCGAGGATAACTTTCCTATTGACTCGGTGGCTATCCGGGCTGAATCGACTAAAGATAAAACGATATCAAAGGTTTTGGAGTATACTAAGCACGGGTGGCCCACATCGATGTGTTTGGGGGCCAAAGATGACATTGAATTAAATGCGTTGTGGCGGCGGCGAGACGAACTGTGCGTAGAGGGTGGCTGTCTGTTATGGGGGCACCGAGTGGTCGTACCGGGGGCACTGCGTGCATCCGTGCTGTCGGAGGTGCATGGCGCACATCTCGGCATTGTCAAGTGTAAGGGGCTCGCGCGAAGCTACGTTTGGTGGCCACGGATAGATGAAGATATTGAAAGGATGTGCGCGGCATGTAAAACGTGTTCTCTTACGGCAGACATGCCCCCAAAGTCCATCATCGTTCCGTGGTCTTGGCCTAGGGAACCGTTTGAGAGAATTAATATTGATTTTTTTAGCCATAGTAATAATACTTACTTGATATTGGTGGATGGCCATTCGAAATGGATTGAAGTCATTCACATGACTACGACTACAGCTAGTAATACTATAAACAAATTAAAAGAAATATTTTCACGTTTTGGTCTACCAAAAAAACTAGTATCCGATAACGGACCGCCATTCACTAGCAACGAATTTACTGATTTTTTAAAGAAAAATGGTATTAAGCACGTAACTTCAGCACCGTATCACCCATCGTCGAATGGGGAAGCCGAAAACGCTGTCCGTACAGTGAAAAGGGCATTAAAAAAAGCGGATGTGTTGAGAGTACCACTTCACACGTTCTTACAGAGATTTTTGATGGACTATCGCAATACGGTACATAGCACGACAGGTGAAACGCCGTCTAAATTATTGTTGGGACGTAATCTTAGGACCAGACTTGATTTGTTGAAAAATAATTTGGTAGAATCGGTGTCAGATAGGCTCAAGAAAAGGGCCGAGAGCAAGTCAGGTGTAGAGCGACAGTGGGAAACGGGTACACGAGTATGGATTCGGGATTTTCGAGAAGGGAAAAAATGGACCAACGGGATTATCATAGGTAGAAAGGGTTGTAACGTATATGAAGTGGAGTCTGAGGATGGCCTGCGCTGGTCTCGTCACTCAAACCAATTGCGATCGAACGGCGCGGCCTCGGGTCAGGCCAACACCACGACACCGCCGGTCTCCGCTAGGGCAGTTTTTGCTGATATACAGACCGGCACTTCAGTAAATGAGGAACCAACAATTGGTACACAAAGAAGTCGCCGGATAGTAAGACCGCCGGTGCGCTTTGGGTTCGATGAATATTTTTAGAACTTGTTTTGTTGTTTTTGAAGCTAATATGTTTTTTTAATAAGTAAGTATAGCTAGTAAGTACTTATTTTACTAATGTAATCCTTTTTTTAAGTATTTGTTATTCATTGTTCTAGCATTAAGATTTTTCTCTTTTTAAGAAGGGGAGATTTATAAGGGGGGGATAATGGTATGTAGGTAGTTACTAATAATGTTTTATTAACTTACCTTAGTTGTCAGTCTGCAATAAACAGGGTTAAAGCCGGGCGCGTTTTATTGAAGAGTCCCTAAATACATTACATGTTGTATATTACTTGATAATAGAAAAAATTTTTTTTTTTTTTTTTTCAAATAAAAAGTTACTAATTTTTTTTTTTTAATCTTTTTTTTTTAAAAAAAAATTTCAAGGTTTAAATTAATTTCTTTATTTTTTTTTAATTTCCCTTTTTGGTTCAAAAAAAAAAGGAAAAAAAAAAAAAGTTTTTCCTTTCCT
>CADEBD010000525.1:0-26766 GCA_902825455.1 Arctia plantaginis
GATTAACTGATGTATATATCCACAGACAGGTTTATCGGTGGCCAAAAAAGGCCGCACACGTTGTGATCGTGAACGTGGAGAGCTACATTTCATCATAACTTTTTAGTCACTAACAGTATACTAACGAAAATTCGTATACATTTGAAGGCAGTTACAAGCAATAGAATAACGTTTACAGTAAGTCTTTAGAGGTCTTATTCAAGGTGTTAGGACGTATTGAAGTGTTTTCATACTTACCTAAATAATTTTTAAACGGTCCATTATTTTTGTTATTTTATTGTCGAACAAATTAAAACTAATCCTTAAAAAGTTATGTACAAAAGATGGTTACAATCCGCTTACCCGTTTCAGAGATCCAGCAAACCCACAAACGTTACCCCAGCAGGATTTCGAATAACTTCGCAGCCGAAGAAAATACAAATACCAAATAAGTTGTAACATTTACCTAGTCCAGATAACTAATTATTTAGCTAAAATTTATTTCAATATTACAATTAAAAAAGAAAATGTCTGGCTGCGGTAACGTTTCAAACGTTACTCCAGCAGGAAATGTTTTTTTGAAATAACAAAAAAAATATAAGAGAAACAAATTTAAAAATGTGCTTAACAATTACAGAAGGGGGGCAACTAATTATCTATAACGTTTAAATGACCATTTTCGACATTATTTTGCTGGGGTAACGCACACGTTGCCATTATGAATGTTTGTTATAGTTTCTAATAAACTGCCTTGTATATTTTTCAGATGGTTCAACAAATTGGTGGCAGCTAGAGCTGATATGGAAAAACTGTTATGTATTCCGTTTCATTGAAGCGCTCTTGATATATATGTGCATTGTGTGTACCGGATGACGTCAGCGCACTCCGGGCGCGGCGCACTCCGGGCGCGGCGCGCTCCCGCTGCATTTACTCAGTAATAAATCAGCTCGATACATACTCGGTTGTTTAATTTGTTAGCGTACATATCACTGGCGACGAGGTGTTTTTTTTTACCTACATAAACAAAAAAAAAAATGTCGTTCTTAGGCAATTTATCAAGTTTTGATTACAAAAATTGCGAGTGGAGTATCTTCAAAGGACGATTGAACCAATTTTTGTTGGCTAATGACGTAACCGATGACAAGAAGGGTGCAATTCTCCTAACTTATCTCTCGGATGAGTCGTATCGACTGTTACGTAACCTTGCGTACCCGCGGGATTTGGAGACGCTGACCTTTCCGGAGCTGACTACCTTACTCGACGGTCATTTTAAACAAAAACAATGTTCTTATGCTGATAAAGCGAAGTTTTATGGTGCCCAGAAAAATACAAGCGAATCAATAGGCGATTGGGCGGCGCGACTCAGGGGGCTTGCGAGCTACTGCAACTTCGGCGCTACCCTGGAACAGAATATCACTGATCGATTCGTCCTCGGCTTGAACATGGGCCCCGTTCGTGACAAGCTTTTTGAGCAAGACGCTTCGACGCTGACACTAACCCGAGCCATCGAGATTGCTGAAAAGGCAGAATGTGCGCGTGATGCAAGAGCTGTTTTTAGTCACGTATGTTATGGGCCTTTTTAAGGGACCGTTTTTTGTTTTTAGCGTTACTACTCGGACGTAGCCATCACTGCCCGGGTGCACGTCGACTACTCTTCCTAATGCCCACTTTCCTGAGGGCAGATTATCCTCGTGGATTACCACTAAATCCCCTATGTTAATGTTTGGACGAGGGTGTTTCCACTTTCCTCTGGATGTCAATTGACTCAAATACTTCGATTTCCATCTCTTCCAGATGTCGGTAAATACTTTTTGAGTTAAATGCCATCGTGTTCTAGCGTCTTCTGCGGTTTCCATTACTGTCATTCCTGCCTGGCCAGTCAAGAAGTGAGCTGGGGTTAAGAAGTCCAAGTCTTCTATGTTCTCTGTTAAAGCACATAGTGGTCGTGAGTTCAGGCAAGCTTCTAGTTGCGCTAACAAAGTTGAGTATTCTTCGAAAGTTAGTTTTTGGTCACCCACTACGCGTTTTAAATGATGTTTGAGACTTCTAACTGCACTTTCCCATAGGCCTCCGGCACTTGGCCACGCCGGCGCATTGAAGTGCCACTCGATGTTCATCTCGGTTACTTCTGCTAGGAAACTGTCGCAGAAAATATGTTGCAGCTGTTGCTTTTCGTGCTGTAGAATGTTGTTAGCGCCAACGAAATTCGTTCCGTTGTCGCTGTACAGATGGCGGGGTGCGCCTTTTCTAGCCGACATCCTTCTTAATGCAGCCAGGAAGGCTGAGCTTGTTAATTCAGACACGATTTCCAAATGTACCGCCTTGGTCACCATGCAGATGAAAATTGCAATGTATCCCTTCAATGTTGTCCCGCCTCTGCCTCTATTTCTTTTCACATCAACGAAGCCCGTGTAGTCCACGCCGGTGTGTTAGAAGGGAATCGCTGGATTTGTTCGAATAGCAGGTAACTCCCCCATGAGTTGCTGTTGTTTTCGACCCTCGTGTTTACGACAAATGATGCATTTTCTTAACTCCTTCTTAACTGTGTTAACTCCGCTGGGAATCCAGTATTCTTGTCTCAAATTGGCAAGTGTTAGACGAGGGCCGCCGTGGAATGTTAATCTGTGGGCTCTATTAATAAGTAACGTAGCGAGTCGAGAGTTACCTGGTATTATTTTGGGGTGTTTCATCTCGACACCAATCTTTGCATTCGTGAGTCGACCTCCCACACGTAAAATATGTTGTTTATCAATGAACGGATTAAATTGTAATAATTTACTCTTCGAAGTAACCTTGGAATGTAAACGTAACCTCTCTATATCAAGGTTGTATTCGCACATTTGTACATGTTTTATAATTGTTCGTTTCGCATTACTTAGTTCTTGTAACGTGAGATAGGTTGCATTATGTCGTTTACGAGCGGGGGTCAACGCTCGTTGTATATAGGCCAGAATGCGTACAATTTTGTCAAATGAGCTATATTTTGTTAGTAATTGGTCGATAATAAATTCGTCTTTGTTAGAACAAATCACGTTAGTTTGTTTAATGCTCCTTTGTTCTTCATTTGTTACAAAAATTTGTTTTTCTGACTTCTCCGGAGTGAAAGTAGAAAGCCAGGCCGGTCCATATTTCCACAATGTTTGTTTATTAAGTAGTTGATGCGAGAATAAACCTCTACTTGCAGCGTCAGCAGGGTTTTCCAGTGTTGTGACGTAGCGCCATTGTTCAGAAGGCATTAGGTTTGTTATTTGCTGTACCCTATTCGCCACAAAGGGGCGCCATCTGTTTGGTTCACCATTTAACCACCCTAATACTACTTTGGAGTCCGTCCACCCATATGTTTCAATGTTATATCTATACCAGGCCTGTTTTATTTTAAATACTAATTTAGATAGTAAGTAAGCGCCACTTAATTCTAGTCGCGGTAACGTGAGCTGTTTGTTGAGTGGTACAAGTTTTGTTTTAGCTGCGACTATCAGTGTTTTGGTTTGTTGTTTGATGCGTGCATACACAACACACCCATATGCTTGGACGGAGGCATCACAGAACCCGTGTAGTTCAATGATGTCGTGCTCTCCACTTAAAATCCACCTGGGTATCTCATATTTGGTAATGGATTCTAAATCAGCTTGTAACTTATACCATTCTTTATAAATGTCTTGTGATACTTCGCTATCCCACGGGGTGTTTGATTTCCATACCTTTTGAAATAGTAATTTTAATTTGACCACTACAGGTGCCAGCCATCCCAAGGGGTCAAATATTTTAGACATTTCAGACAACATGATTCTTTTTGTTAGCTTAAGCGGATTGGATAACTCCCATCTAAACTTAAAAGTGTCTGTTTCTGGGTTCCAATACAACCCTAATATTTTCGAACTATCTTCGGTCTTGAAGGTAAACGTCACATCTGTACTGTTTCGATGTTCTGGCATATTCTGTAGTAATTGTTGATTGTTCGCTGACCATTTTCGTAAATTAAACCCACCCGATTGTAGTAATCGTGTGAGGTCGGTTATTAGCCTTTTGCCGTGTTCAATGTTATGAGCACCATGAACCAAGTCATCCATGTAGAATGCTTCTTGCAGCACTTCGGAGGCTTCGGGGAACGAGTCTTGTTCATCAATCGCTAGCCGCTTTAAGGTCATCATTGCTAAAAATGGCGCCGCTTTAGTGCCATAGGTAACTGTTAGTAGTTCAAATGACTGTAACGGATGTTGCAAATGATTTGCTGTAAAGGAGTGTCTAGTCTACTGACCAGTATTTGCCTGTACATCTTCTCGATGTCAGCGGTAAAAGAAAATTGGTACTATCTCCACTTCAAGAGCAAACTCTGCAAATCATGTTGTAAGTTGGGGCCCTTGTACATTAAATCATTAAGAGAGCATCCTGTTGATGTTCTCGCTGAGGCATTAAAAACGACTCTATGTTTTGTTGTAGTCGACTCGGTTCGTTGTACGCCGTGATGAGGTAAATAACACTCGGGTGTAGTGTTACCGGTCGACAGTGCCATATGACCTAATTCAATATATTCTGACATAAATGTTGTATAAGCAATCGCAAAATTTTGTTGAATTTGTTGTTCAAATTTTTTCTCCAGTCGTTTAAATTGGGCTACGGCGATATTTTTTGAATTTCCTAATTTATTTTCCACGCCCTCCTTCATTGGCAATCTGACCTCGTATCGTCCTTCGCTGTTTCGCCTGGTGTTATCTTCATAATGTTTAATGCACTGCATATCTTCTGAGGACATATGTGCAACCTCAGCGATTTCCTCTACTTCCCAGAAGCGCTGAATGTCTTCAATATTAGTTAGTACAACGTTACACTGGAATGTTTGAGCAGTACCACATAAAAGCCAGCCAAGTTGTGTTTGTTGGGCTACAGGGTGAGACGCGTCGTCTCCCTTAATTATGCCGCTTAAAATAATGTTTGCATAAACATCAACGCCTAACAGTATATCCACTGGACGGCTGATGTAAAACTCCGGATCGGCTAAATGAATGTTCTTAATGTTAGACCAAGTTGGTTTCTCAAATGTTCTATTCGGCAATCGTTTGATAAGACTAGCCATAATGACTACGTTAGCGTTAAAACTGTAGTCGTTGTACACAGATTTACATGTTATTTTCAGTTTCCCCTTGCAGTTATTTTCGCGCTGTCCTACTCCGAAAACAACTCCTTTGTAATTTTCTCGTTTAAGCCCTAGAAGCTGGGCCGCATGTTCTGTTATCAGGGATAGTTGAGAGCCCTGGTCAACTAAAGCCCTCATGTTGTAATATGTTCCGTCGGCTGCCTTTACCTTTAGTTGCGCTGTGGCTAACAAAATTTCAGGAGGTTTGCTTAGAAACGTGCGACGTGTTATTTATGTTTTCACTGTCGCATGTTGGAATAGTTTGGCATGACGACGACGGCTTCGATTTTATGCTGACCAAGGCGTCATGCAATAATGTGTTATGTCGATTCGAACAATTTCGACATGTATGACTAGAAGTGCATTCTTTGCCATTATGCGAAAATAAACAATTAATACAAAGTCCTAGTTTCTTCACTGTCTGCAATTTTTTGTCAGTAGGCAAAACTAAAAATGTTTTGCAATTGTACAAGCCGTGTTGGTTTTTGCATAATGGACATTTGAATCCAGATCCGGTCACGTGATATGATTTCGCAATCGACGTGCTTCCGATAGCTTTCTGCATGTTAGAAGATATGTTATTAGAATTGTTTTGAAAAATGTGTTTCCCGTAAGGCGTAAATTTTTTGATGTTTGCTGAGTTAGGTGAATGTTTCGGCGGTCCTGCTTCTTGTTTTCTACGCGATGATGTTTCCAAGGTGGTAAACTTGCTTTCTAGATAGTCTAGAAGTTCTTTCAGCACCGGTAAATCGCGAGGATTCTTCACCGATTCTAGATAATCAATGTATGACTCAGGATCCATTTTCTGGCTCAACAGGTGGACTAGAATCGGATCCCAACTGTTTGTGTCCACCCCTAAATTCTTTATAGCGTTAAGTGTCTCAGTTGTTACGTCATGCATTTTCTTTATAAGCGTTATTGAATGATGTTGTATGTTGGGCAAATTAAATAATATATTCATCTGAGAAGTAAATATTAGTTTTTTATTATTATAACGGTTGTTTAAAATGTCCCAACAAGATGTGTAGTTATTCGCGCTTATAAACAAATGTTGAATAAGCCTCTCAGCTTCTCCCTTGACCTTTGTTTTTAATATCTGCATTTTTTGAGAATTTGGCATCATGGTGTTGTTATGGACGGCGTCTATATACAAATCTTTAAACGACATCCAGTGGTTATAATTGCCGCTAAAAATAGGAATTTCCAGTTTTGGTGTCGATTTTTTCTCTGTACGATACGGACCATTTTTTCTTATTTATCTCCTTTTTCAGGGCATAATATTGTTTTTTCATTTTTTGTGAAACTGTATTCATACTGTTGGTTTTCTCCATGTACCTCGCTATCGATCTGCACATGCAGTTTGTCAGTGACCGCCCAACGGTTCTCGAGCGTTTTTAAGGCATCTTCAAACTCCCAGTTCACAGACAAGTTGTCTATCTCAATGTTTTCAATTGTTCTACTGAAAGCTCTGAAATTAGCTTCTTGATGGCGTAACATTTCATCCAGTTTGCTGTAACCCCCCTGTTGTTTGGTAGATGGCAGCGATCCACTTGTTCCTGTTGTTCCTCGTTGCTGTCCATCTTCAGCTTGGCTAAAAGATGCGGTTGGCGACGTGCCCCTCGTGGCATCTTCTCCAGCCCCAAGAAACTTGCTCGGCGTAGACGTATATTGTTGTAGCCTGCCCTTATGAATAGACGAAACGTATAACTGGTATATAGCCTTCGCCTCCTCAAAGTTCCTCTCAGCCGTGGCAAAATCTGCGGGGCTCAACTCCTTGGAAAGACGATCCCGGTTTTGCTGGATTGCTTTCCACAGGTCCGGCTCGAAGGACCAATGTTTGGGGTGCAATTGGAGGTTTTAAAAGGATGTAACGTAATGTTATAAAATGTTTATTGTTATATAAACTACTCTAAATGTTTACAAAACACGATGATACCAAACTATGTTAAATGTATTAAATGTTACTAAATTTAATGGGAAATGTTATTAGTAATGTTTATATGTTAAAATGTTAATATGTTATTGTTATGAATGCACCCGGTCGCAATGGTTCCGAAAAGTACACTGTTTTATTTTACAGAATTTTGTCATTATGTATAATGCGTCGCGGCCTGACCGGATTCAATTCACGTGTTCGATGTCAGCAATAATAATAATTAATAAATACATCGAACACTTGTGATACACGACATTTTTTGTTTTCTTATCAGGCGCAAAAACAAACAACGCAGATGGTCTTCCGACCAATACTCAACGTTGCAATGTGTCCTTTAACGTTTTAGAAATAAGTGGCGAATATGGAACAATCTAATTGTTGTTGACAACGAAATCCATTCTTTTCACTTTTGTTGTGACAGTTCCACCGTTGTCATCTGGTGATCGACGCCGATATACAAAAACAAAAAAAGGAATAAATAGTATCCTATGTCCGTCACCTGGCTCTAAGCTACCTCCTCACCAATTTTCAGCCATATCGGTAAAGCCGTTCTTGAAGCTACCTCCTCACCAATTTTCAGCCATATCAGTAAAGCCGTTCTTGAGTGTCTTTAACGTTTTAGAAATAAGTTGCGAATATGGAACAATCTAATTGTTATTGACAACGAAATCCATTCTTTTCACTTTTGTTGTGACAGTTCCACCGTTGTCATCTGGTGATCGACGCCGATATACAAAAAAAAAAAAGAAATAAATAGTATCCTATGTCCGTCTCCTGGCTCTAAGCTACCTCCTCACCAATTTTCAGCCATATCGGTAAAGCCGTTCTTGAGTTATAAATAGTGTAACTAACACGACTTTCTTTTATACATATAGATTTAGTTATTATATAATATTTGGTTTTATTACATTAGTTTTGATCTATACAAATAAATAAAACTGAAGTGTCTGTTTGTAATATAGAAAAAAATAGGTTATTTTCATGCGCACACGGTTATTTGCCTAAAAACTTAGTTTTAAATATTTCAGTCTGTCTGTCTGTTTGTTCGGGGTAAGCTTCAAAACGGCTGGACCGATTTTGATAATATTTTACTACCAGATAGCTATCTATATAAAGAGTTGGTTTTTTAGGGTTTTTGTGAGAAAAGTGCACTTTGCACTTTCCTCACAAAAACCCTATATAATTTTGCCTGGTGGGGAATCAAACCCCAGTCCTCATGGACCGCAGTCGCGTAGGTACTACATCAGAAGCTGATACCTACAGAACATGCAATACATAAGTTAATAACAATCAGATCAAACATCAGGAAAATATAACAAAAAAAAAAATACATACAGTGGAACATAGAACCTCCTCCTTTTTTGAAGTCGGTTAATAATTAAGTGGTCAAATAAAGGTATTAGGATAAAAAACATGTCTGTCTGATGTGAAATGTCTATCAGACATTTAATAATAACTACTACTATTTAAGAATAACTACTCTCTGATCATAACAAACCACCTGAGGTTACTGAAAAAAGGGCATTAGATACCTTTTGTCTAGGCAAATATTAAATGTCTTCACTAATAAGATTTATTGACACAATCTATATAAATGTGTGGTGATGTATTAAGAAGTGCTGTGGGTATCGTAAGAGCCAACTATGCACCAAAGGGAAGGAAAACTTGAAACAAAACCTATAAATGCTAACCCATCTGGCCAGCGTTGTATAGTAGGCCAAAACCTCCTTCTGAAGAGTGGCCCATGTCCAGCAGTGGACTATTAAAGGCTGATGATGATATCAATGAAACGGAGAAGTGAGGAGAGATCAATTTAAAAAATTATTCTTGGTACTTACTGGTTTACATGTCAATGCTTCATATATAGTTTGAAGATGTGTTTCAGAGATTAAATGCATTTGAAACGTCTTCTACCAGACAAATTCTACACATCCACAGTTTTTTCCATTCTTGATATTAGTGTAAATAAATATACTCTGTACTATTTACGTTATTTTTTTTTTTAATAATTCCGTATCAAATACTATAGGTATAATCAGAGATTATTACAGCCAGGCTCATCACTGTTGTTCTGTGAAGAAATTACTTTTTCATTTAAAACTAAAAAAAAAATTGATACGTGTAGTAAATAGCAATATATACTCATAGCAAGGATCAATAATATAAAATAAATGAGACTAACAAAATTATGGTCTTTTTTTTTACACGTTTCGTCTTTTCACGATAGCGCCTTGCTGCATTTGCTGACAATTTAATTCTTAGCAAAAACTTGTATAACTCATAGACAATATAAACAATATAGGTTAGACATTAATATTGATAAGTTACACACATCACACTAAATACGAGTATACTTACAAAGTTTACCTAATGATGATTAATTTAGTATGTTTGTATTACACAAACAGTCAATAATAATAATTTAATAATATTTTGTGATCTTCATTGTATCTCCCACCATCCGTTTGGCAATGGCAATTGTAATTTGGCATTGTCACTAGACATGGGACAAAATCACAGTGAACTGTGATTTATCATTCGAATTTACGTAGGTTAGGGTTGCTAGGTAGGTAGGTTAGAGGCTATTTTAACAGTAAATCTAGTATTTTTTATTATTATGTAGGGAATAGTTGCTATATAAAATAAAATAATTACTAGATTTACAGTTAAATAGGTGAAATAGGGTTTTTATGCATCGTCTGAAAACAGATAATTGGCAACAACGCGTGAGTAAGAAGTAGCCCATAACCTATGTGAGAAAAATCGAATGATAAATCACCGGTCTTTCACAGTTCACTGTGATTTAGTCCCATGCCTAATTGTCGGGAATGTCAGCTCAATCATGGCACATCAGACACCCTGGCAATTATCCAGTATTGCCAGAATTAACTTTCACAATCACTTCATATCACTGTTTTGGCACTTGACCTAATAAACTATCACTTCTAGATTTCTCAGTTCATACAGATTGATACGCAAGATAAATAGGGTGGGTAATAAATAATTTGGACACATTAGGATACAATAGCCTTTTTTTAGTCAATGGCTTACGTCAATGACGACTTTAGTCATTCATTGGCTAATGAAGACTCTGGAACTGGTGACTTAAACTTCTATTGAAAACAAGTAATTTTTGTAACTTCATAGCTATTACAATACATAACATAACTCACTGTAAAAGGTCTTAGCAAGAGGCGTAACAAATACCCATATTTTGCCATCTTTTTTCAATTCTCGCTTATTAGGACGAGTAATTTCGTGGAAAAGAGTGGAATAGTGTAACAGGGAGCCGAGAAAGTGACTTGACCAAAGATCACTTAGTGCGTACGTAACACAGGAGTATTGAATGTACGTATTACGTTGCTAGAGTTGGTCGTTGGATGATAGGTGAGATATAAAAAAAATACTTTATTTGTAAAGAACCAATTTCACATTTACACATCATAAATGTGACTACCATTAGCTTATGATAATAATTAACGTTTAAAAACGTTTCACCGACTTTAATATAATAAAATATATCCGCCATTTTGTGGTGGCGGCCATCTTGGATTTACAAGGAGACTGAATATAATTTATAAAAAATATTAAAAACAATAATAGTTTTAAAAACACGCTTTTTATAGAAAACCAAACTAAAAAAATAGAAAATAAATTTCAATAGAAAAAAAAAGCGTTGGTGCCTGTTGTCAATAGTAAAAAGCGCCCCAGTTTTTTTAAAACTATTTTTTTTCTTTTTTTTTTTAAATTAGTGTATTATCATCGGTCCTCGATATATCTACAAAGTTTGAACGAATTCTGACCGTTTAAAGTAATAATAATAATAATAATAATATTTTATTTCTCCTCTTACACAGAAAATCATATCAATAAACTAGTAACAAAGTTATAGATTACTTTACAACAAGAAAATGCAAGAAAATGAAAAAAGTCAGTCAAAATCACGCCCAAAGGAGTCGGTTACAAACAAACATACAAGTGAAGCTAATATAAAGCGTGTAAATAGGGGTATTTTTAACCCCCGACGGAAATCGAGTCGTATTATAGTTTATCCTGTGTACCCGGGTGGAGGGGGGGCCTGTTGGTCTAAGTGGTTAGTGACCCTGACTGCTAAGCCGGACGTCGTGGTTCTCGATTCCCACCCAGGACAAGTATTGTGTGATGAACACGATTATATTTGTTCTGTACCTGCGTGTAATTTATCTATAATATGTATGTATGTAGAAGTATATACATCAGTATATTCATCAGCAGTCTGGTTACGATAGGACAGGTCTGGTTGCCTAGTTTGGAATCAGACTGCCGTGTTTAAAATATGTCAAGTTATATATTAATTATTATTTTATGATATGACTTTTGTAAAAATGGTGTAGAAACAAAGAGTTTTCTATCTATCTATCTGTCTGTCTGTCTGTGGTATCATAACTCCCTAACGGACGGAGCAATTTTTATTCGGATTGTTTTGTTCGAAAGCCGATGTAATCGAGATGGTTTTAAATTTTGAAGATCATTAGCTCACTTCGTAAGGTGATGAAGGGATCTCACTGAAATCCACAGGTCCGATTGATCTGAAAATTTGGTATACTGTTACTTGGATAGTATTGGTGATATGATATGATATGATACATGGTAACCTGGAGCTTGCTGCTGCATCAAGTAGTCTGCAGGATAGCCAACTCCTTAGAAAATTACAGCATGTATACCATGTTTGGACTTTACACTGTTTTATTTTTGTGTCGGTTTTTTTTTTAATTTTGCATGATATTCTCTATGGGAAAAGTCAAAAAAATATGTTATCCATTTAACAAAAAAAACCTAAAATTGTTAGTTTCAGTTCATAAAATAACAAATAAATTTCAAAAAATCAACTAAAAGTTTTCAGTTTTTTAATCTGTTTTTTACAATCCCATGGTGGCTACTCCACAAGTAGTAGCCACCATGGTCACACGTCATACATCTGTGCACACTTAAAACCAACCCCCGCCCACCCCAGCTGTAAATTTGAGATATAAAAGTAGTAGTATCTTTATTTATTTTTTACTCGGTGCTGTTTTAATAACAAATAATTTTGGAAACTGCTATTTAAGATACGTCGATTGTTATTTTTTTTATATATCTCAAATTTACAGGCTGGAGGGGGAGGGGGGTTTAAAACCATTAGGGTCAACTGTCAACTGATCGCATTTGGTTACACAGCTAACTGACGTCATGACCACGGAGCAATAAATATGTCCATCCACTGCTTCCAGCGTTTTCCCTCAAATCACCCTCGAAATTTGAAAATGTAAATGGCACTTATCGATTGAATAAAAATGTTTTGTTTTATTAGCACTATAGAAGAGTATCCGAGAGTTTCTAAAAACTTTCTACTAGATAGCGGGAGTAGTTCTGAAGTTTGGCTTAGAATGGACATCTAGGATCTGTAAGAAAAGAATTAAATATTTATGAATGATGATAACTCTGAGGGTTTTCAATAAACCACTTTATGAACCCCTCAAAAAAATGTACTTGACAGTTTTAAAATATTTATTAATTCGATTTTGAGACTGATGGTTTGAAGTTGACCGTTAAAAACTTTTCAAAACTATTTCGTAAGAGGCTGTAATTTAATGATATAATAGGTAAAATACGTAAATACGTCAAATAGGTAATTTTTTTCGCAAAATTCTGTGACACATGGGATCTATATAGGACTAATCTAGAAAAAAAACTTTGATTTGATACAAAATGAACGCGATGCGGTGGCGATTCATTTCCACAGAATTTTGCGAATAAAAAACATGTGGTAAAATATCGCTGTGCGGACGAGGCATTATAATTTTATTAATATCAGCCTCTTACGAAATATTTTTGAAAAGTTTTAACGGTCTCAAAATCGAATTAATAAATATTCCTGTAAAAAAGACGGTTCTTGGATTATTTAGGGCTCCAACTTCCTGTAACTATTGCCACAGATGTTCATATACCGTGACCGATGGCTTAACGTGCTCTCCGAAGTACGAAGGGATCTCAATTGTCACCAATCCATAGACTGGCTTAGCTATGATTGCTTAACTTTGCAATTTGCTAACCTACTCGGTCCCACTAAACCACGAGCCAAATCAAATCATTTATACTTACAAATTACACAGTTCGTAAACTTACCAGATTTGCCCAAAAGGTCTAGAGACTTGCACTTGATATAACGTCGTTTTGCGTTTTGGTTATACACTCTTCCGCGTGACGTCACTCCGTTACTATCAATAAAAGGAACTGATAGAATACATGGGAGTCGTGAGACCAACTCGATGTCTGGAACCAAATGTTAAAAGATATTTAAAGCAGAACAGCACTACAAAGAGAATACCAACCGTCTGGCCAGCGTGTATAGTAGGCCAAAACCTCCCTTCAAAGGACAGGGCTTATTTCCAGAATTGGACTATTAAAAAATTGTTGATACTGGTGATGATGAATAGCAAATGGTCACTGTAGCAAACGGTGTCCTTTTTTTGTTTTTTTTTTTTTACGTGTGGAAATCCCCTCGGACCGTCACCCCGCCGGGGTTCTCTATTCAGCGGGGTGGTGTGTCGGACACGAAGCGACTAAAACCACACGGTGTGCCATCTTTGCGCTTCTATTTTAGGGGGGTCCAGGTAGTTATCTCCTTCTGGACCCCCGCAAACGGTAACCTAACTTCACCCAAAAAAACTCTGGTTAATATTTAAAATTGTAACTATCCAGCAAATAACTTATAAAGGTTTTCTTAAACGTTGTTATTATGTCTACAAAAATTGAACTGTTTATGTGGTGACGGATTACGAATACGAAATGTCACCACCCCTTTTCATCCTGTAAGTGTCGTAAGAGTTGACTAAGGAAGCAATCTACGGTGTACAAACGCAGTGCAATGCAAAGAAATGTTGACATAAACGCTATAAGTACCAACCTGTATAGCCTGGGTGGTATAATAGGGTAAAACCTCTCTAAGGATAGGCCTATGTCCAGCAGTGGACTATTAAACGCTGTTGACGATGATGATGATGAATTCCGGAGATGGATGAAGTATGTACCTTTGCATAAATCCTTTAGTTTACGGATTTCCGAAACACGAGACGCTCTCATAGTTATTCGATTGTTTTTTTCCTTTTTCAGTTTGCCTGTTAACCCGCCGGCCTGAAAAACAATTATTATGGTAGTGATTTGATGGAAAGGGACGGAACGTGTGAATTGTTTTAGGCTTAGCTGTTAGAACCATTTGACGGCTGACTCTGGAATAAAGCGAGATTTGCATTTGTCGCAAATTTATTTATTTATTGAAACGAAGTTCCTTATCGGGTGTTACACGCTCTGAGCGGATGGGAGCGGGACCCAAAAAATGTGTAACAAGACCTTTTTTCCGACACTTATTGCTATAGTTTATATTTTTATAGTAAATAAATAATGTTTTTTCTAAAATTTAAAAAGCATAATTAATAAAATTAACTTTCGTTCGTAGTTCGTAAATTTTTATTAATTTAAGTATCCCAGACCATTCAGTGTTTAATTTATCATAATTTATATTTATTCATATATTTTTCAATTTAACTATTAATTTGATATTTTATAATATAAATTACAAAGACTGTAGAGCAAACGTCTACCAAGAAGCGAAAGGAACTTCGTACCGACCGGGGGGTCCATAGACACCGCACGCCGTTTTGTTATTTTTTTTTTCTCGTGTTAATATTGTTGCATGTTGTGACACCTTTACATGCTGTGCATTTAAGCTAGTTTTTAGTAAATTTATTGTTTCATATGCATAATGCTACGTTTACACGCTTGCCAAGGCATGGCAAACGTCCACAAACTCCAGCCAGTCCAAACGTTTCGAGTGTGTTAGTGTGTTCCGGACAAGCAAACATAGCAGACGTGGACGTTAAAGTTGTGGCAGCTATTGCGTTTGGCTTGACATATTTTTATTCAAAATATAAACAGCAACACTAAACACGCGCCAACATGTAGATACGTTGCAAGCCCTTGCCGCAAGCTTTCTTTGATCTGCGTTCAAAAACCGACACTATCCCGGATCGGTGACAAACTCACGTTAGCCGAGCTTTACACCCCGTTCACACGCTTGTGTTTGTGGACACTTGCCGAGACTTGCCAAGCATGTAAACTTAACTTAGGATTGAATGTAACAGCAACAGAAAACCAATTCTTGTAATAAAAGTTCGGTCTCAATTCAGTTCTGATCAACTCTGGATCTCGCAAACTGCCATAAAAGATATTTTCGTAGGAACATAGTAAAGTATTACTAAGATTGGCAGATCACAATGCAATATAATCAAATCGTTGGATGTTTAATACTTTACCACAAAAATACCTTTTGCTTTAAGATCGAGAGTTCATGGGAACTGAATTGAGACCGAACTTTTATTACAAGAATTGGCCTTCTGGTTGTCCTTAGTACATAAATAAATAAACAAACAACGAATTTTAATTGTGATATCAGGTACGATTTTGAAGTATTGCAGACGATGGGACATTGGACTTGTCACAAATCTTGCATGTTGTTTTATCTACTTACTTTCGCCCCCGTTCGAGCAGCAGTATTGTCCTCAAATGACAAGTTGACGGTATTTATCGGTCTGACATACAACTCTTATGTTCTTGTCAAAATCGTTCATATACCTAAAGGTCCCTACTTTTTAACGGACTAGCTTTTACTCGCGGTTTCGCCCGCGTAAATATCGGTTATCGCGGTAAAATGTTTTTCCTCAAGAATCAAAGTATGTCTATACCAAATTTCATCGAAATCGTTTGAGCGGTTATTGATGTGTGCGTTACCCCAGCAAAATAATGTCGAAAATGGTCATTTAAACTTTATAGATAATTAGTTGCTCCCCTTCTGTAATTGTTAGGCACATTTTTAAATTTGTTTCACTTAAACTTTTTTAGTTATTTCAACAAAACATTTCCTGCTGGGGTAACGTTTGAAACGTTACCGCAGCCAGACATTTTCTTTTTTAATTGTAATATTGAAATAAATTTTAGCTAAATAATTAGTTATCTGGACTAGGTAAATGTTACAACTTATTTGGTATTTGTATTTTCTTCGGCTGCGAAGTTATTCGAAATCCTGCTGGAGTAACGTTTGTGGGTTTGCTGGATCTCTGAAACGGGTAAGCGGATTGTAACCATCCTTTGTACATAACTTCTTAAGGATTAGTTTTAATTTGTTCGACAATAAAATAACAAAAATAATGGACCGTTTAAAAATTATTTAGGTAAGTATGAAAACACTTCAATACGTCCTAACACTTAAAATAAGACCTCTAAAGACTTACTTGAAACGTTATTCTATTGCTTGTAACTATCTTCAAATGTATACGAATTTTTGTAAGAATACTGTAAGTGACTAAAAAGTTATGATGAAATGTAGCTCTCCACGTTCACGATCACAATGTGTGCGGCCTTTTTTTGGCCACCGATAAACCTGTGTGTGGAAATATAAACAATGTTATGCCAATAATTAGTTGTTTAGTTCAGTTGTCTACCTGTAAAATTTCAGCGTAGTACATATAATAATTTACGAGATAATTAAATAAAAGTCATTAGAAGGTGCAAGACCGTGGTAACCCGACCATGTTTGGTGGTTACAAAAAAGCGATCACCCAGTACATTGTGCTGGCTTTTAAAATATGTAGGATATTATTTGCAAGTTTACTACGGATATGTACATAAGTGTTACATAAAACTACATGTTTTTAAAAAAAAAATTATTTAGGATTGTTTATTGCATAATTAGTAATCAGCCGGGAGATTAGGTATTGTTTTGAATGCTTTTGTTTTCTCGTAATGTTTAGGTGAATTGTTTATAGTTGTTCATAGAATTGGTACCTGCGTAGTATTTGTTAATTGAAGTTTAATTTTAGGGTAGGTATAGGTAATTTAAGTTTTGAAGAGTGTAACGTATGCGTTGTAAATAGGTATTTTGTGAGTAGATGGGGATTTTTTAAAGTGATGAATCGACTTAGGCTAGCATATCGCGAACAAACTCTGTATTGCATTATTTCTGTAATAATGTTGGAGAAAATAAAATATTTGATCACAAAATCGCGGTGAGTTAAATTATAATAAAATAAATTATTTATGTAAACTTAGTAATAAGTGATATACCTACCTACAAGTTATGATCGTTTTTAATTTGTTCACCCTGAACGAAATTTCAATATTAGCATTAGTAATTAATATCCTAAGATAAGAATTGACAATTACTTAAATTGAATCGAATTAGCATTAATGCCCATTATTAGTAATTAGGTACACACATATTGAAGAACTCTCAAGAATACGATAAATATTTGCAAAAATAGAAAGCGGAAGCGCACACGTACTTTACAACACGTATATTATCTGCCTAAGGGTCAAGTTTTAGTGCACTAGATGCAAATTGCAAACAATGAAGTATCCCTTCGCCCCTCCCCTCCCGCGTTCTAGCGAAGGATGTATTATCAGCGATTCTTGATTGACAAATATTATCTGACCAATAATTTTATCTATAAAAATGTATCACTTTCACCCGATAAATTAAATTACCGTTATTATATTAAAAATATCATTCAACAACTGTTCGTTTTAACAGAAATCAACAGTCACGGGCTCAACGCTTAACGGTAGGTACATAGGTATAGATAATTCTCGGTTCTCGGTATAGACCACAGAACAATATTACCTACTCTTACGAGGTATACGACTGTTGGGCGATGCAATGTTGATGCATTCTAATTTACAACTATTCTTCTACTATTCGGTCTATTTTAACTTATTGTAGATGACTTGTTGCTTTAATATATTTTGATGCATTCAAGTCTAAGCTCTATACACCCCAATACAATTACTTTAGTGTTATTTCTTTGCAAAAAAAAATTCTTATTGGTTTAAATTTTTCGATTTACTGCAGTCAGGTGAATCGTTCATACATGTATCTACATATTTATAATTTTAGCGGACCAGAGCAGATTTTCTGTTGATTGTAGCTCCGGTAGTAAAAAAGACTAAAGAAATTTTAAGTAAAGAAACTAGTGCTTAAGATCAGTTAGGGAAAAAAAACAAAATAAATAATAGGTAATAATAATTAATAAATATTGAATGTATTTAACACTGTACGCAACTGTACCGAAATCGTAAGGTGTATTACACTAAACATTTTAAAAGACAGCGCAATGTACTGGGTGATCGCTTTTTTGTAACCACCTAAACATGGTCGGATTACCACGGACTTGCACCTTCTAATGACTTTTATTTACTTATCTCGTAAATTATTATATGTACTACGCTGAAATTCTACAGGTAGACAACTGAACTAAACAAATAATTATTGGCGTAACATTCAGTTTATATATCCACACACAGGTTTATCGGTGGCCAAAAAAGGCCGCACACATTATGATCGTGAACGTGGAGAGCTACATTTCATCATAACTTTTTAGTCACTTACAGTATTCTTACGAAAATTCGTATACATTTGAAGAAGCAATAGAATAACGTTTCAAGTAAGTCTTTAGAGGTCTTATTTAATGTGTTAGGACGTATTGAAGTGTTTTCATACTTACCTAAATAATTTTTAAACGGTCCATTATTTTGTTATTTTATTGTCGAACAAATTAAAACTAATCCTTAAGAAGTTATGTACAAAAGATGGTTACAATCCGCTTACCCGTTTCAGAGATCCAGCAAACCCACAAACGTTACTCCAGCAGGATTTCGAATAACTTCGCAGCCGAAGAAAATACAAATACCAAATAAGTTGTAACATTTACCTAGTCCAGATAACTAATTATTTAGCTAAAATTTATTTCAATATTACAATTAAAAAAGAAAATGTCTGGCTGCGGTAACGTTCCAAACGTTACCCCAGCAGGAAATGTTTTTTTGAAATAACTAAAAAAGTTTAAGTGAAACAAATTTAAAAATGTGCCTAACAATTACAGAAGGGGAGCAACTAATTATCTATAACATTTAAATGACCATTTTCGACATTATTTTGCTGGGGTAACGCACACGTTATTGATTTCCTATACGAAATGCCACCCCCCCTTACTTTCACCTCCTTATAGGATGATTTCGGGAATAAAAACTACTCCATGTCCTTTTCCGGGACTCGGACTATCTCTATACCAAATTTCATCTAAATCGGTTCAGCGGTTTAAGCGTGAAGAGATAACAGACAGACACACTTTCGCATTTATGTATAATATTAGTATGAATAAACAATTTTACTCAAGAGTGTATTTCGCATTGGTTTAGGCTCTGCGTTGATCAGTCAGGGCAAGTCATTTTAAATGTATATATTCCAGTAAAAATCTTACCAGAATCATCGGCGTTCTCTGTAAATTTATTAAAACTCATTTTTGGAAACATTATTGTAGGGTACAACGCCGAGGGGGACCTGAAATAACATGGTCCGGGTCCTCCTCTGAGTAGGGCGCCTGACTCCGGCAGTCGGGATGTGATGATTTTTAGTGGAAACACCACATACTCCTGGCTCCTACATCCCCAAGGAGCCGGAGATCCGAAGGGATTTTCAACCCCGTCAACAAAAAAAAAAAGGGTGCAACGCCCGTACAAGCAGCTGCGTCAGCAAATTCGTATACATCGAGAATTACACTCGTTATAGTAATCAGTTCGTGATCGAACCGAATCGGGTCCTCCGGACTCCAACGTGTCGTTACCCTAAAACTTGCTGACGTAACTACTAGCTGACTAAACGTGCTCCGCGGTCATTGTGTCTCTTATTATTATAATTTATATTCTATTTTACTATCTTTTATTTGCTGACCTCATCGCAAGGCTAACAACTTTATTGTTGGATGACGGTAGATGGAAAAAAAATACGCCATATTTTATGATACTAACTTTAAAAAAAGTTAGCGACTTAATACATCTACATTATTATTATCATCATCATCAACAGCCTATAGCATATAGGCCTCTCCTTAGAAAGGAGGTTTTGGCCTACTATACCAAGCTGGCCAGACAGGTTGGTATAGGGTTTGTTTCAAGTTTTCCTTCTCTTTGCAGTGCTGTTGTCCTGCGTAGTTCGTTCCCTTAGTCTGCTCTTACGACACCCACGGGATGAATAGGGGTGGTAACACTTCGTATTCTTAATCCGTCACCACACGGATGGACCACGGTAGTTGGGTCAATCAAAACTAAATAAGAATCTATTATGAATTTAAATTAAGTGCCTGTTTTGGGAGGGGGTTAGTTACAAAACTGATACTCTTGCGTTCTGCGATAGTCTCTTCAGAAAACAGATGGAATACATTTGGGGCTATTTCTTCTAATAATGGTTCACCTTAACAAAAATATAGGATTTTATTCAACTGTAGCCTGTTTTGTAATCTCATAGACCAAATTGACACATGCAGATGTCGAATCTATACTAATATAAAGCTGAAGAGTTTGTTTGTTTGTTTGTTTGAAGGCGCTAATCTCAGGAACTACTGGTCCGATTAGAAAAATTATTTCAGTGTTAGATAGCCCATTTATCGAGGAAGGCTATAGGCTATATATCATCACGCTAAGACCAATAGGAGCGGAGCACCAATGAAGAATGTTTCAAAAACGGAAAAAAATTATTACTATTGAAAGACGCAGACGAAGTTGCGCGGGTCAGCTAGTATAAAAATAATGATACCAGCTCTTTTGCGCGGTGATGTACCTACGACGTCGGTTTCTTAATTCGTAACTTTTTATCTTTATTAGACAAGCGGTAACTCTATATTAGCGCCGACAGAATTATGAACCTTTATATGTAATGTATTAATAAAGAAGAATACCTGAAATGAACAAATAAAAAACGTTTTATATATATACCTATAAAAGCGCGCACACAAACATTTAAAAGTGCTCGAGTGACGAAATACTCAAGCACATTTAAAATATTATAGGCCACTTGGCCTTATTTGGTTAACCTTTTTTCTTATTTGCCTTTTCCCCATCCTTGTGTCCTTGGAGGTATAGACCTGAAATAAAAATTGTTGTTATTTTATTTATATTATTATTTTTGGTTGTATATTAGAAGCAATAGGGACCAAAGCGTTTTACACATTTAAAAAATGCTCAAGTGACAAAATACTCGAGCACATAGTTTTCCATTGCTGAAAAGAATTTTAAAATCGATTTAGTGGTACACTTACACTAAATCGATTTTAGAATTCATGACATTTGATATTCGACATACATACATGAAACGACATGACGACGCCGACATTCAACATACATTAAACGGATACAAAGAATACCCAGACTAAGAACAACAATTTGTGGATCACACAGAGTGTCGTTCCATGTGGGAATTAAACCCACAACACTCAGCGTAATAGGAAGCGGCGTGGCGACCGCTTAACCACTACGTCATCCGTGCAATCATTATATTATAATTGAGTTGACGTAACAATTAATCATTAAGGGATCGTAGACGTATTGTAACTTATGTCGTTACTCTAGTTGTCTTACCTGCTTGCTTTCCCGAAATACTCGAACTATTTTGATCATCGTAAATGTCGTCTATATGGATCTTATGGCTGGCGTATTCTGAAAAAAATAATTGTATTGTTACTTTTGGATTTTTTATGACATAGCGGAGAAAAGAATCACCGGATAGTAAATAACTTTCGCCTCCTATGGCCAGCATATTTACATCTACAAGAGTTGGTGCGTTCCTGACCTTTGAGATAGGACTACGCTCTTTTCTTGAAGGTGTGAAGGTCGCCTGACGCTTTCCTGAGTACTGGCAGAACGAGAAGCCGGAACGACCTACGGCGAGCGATCTCCTCTTAAGCAAGAGGGTAAGCATCGTCCGACTTCGTACATCTGGCACGAGGTAGGCCTGATCTGTCGGACGCCCAATTCAGATTTCAAACGGGTTGTTCGGTCTTTGGCTGTGTTGCGCCTGAGAGCTGTGACCAAAGAGGTAGTCAGCCTGTGGCGGCATGCTTTTGGCGTTTCTAAGACATCGCCAAAATTAGGAAAGCAGCACACTAGTTAGCGTACCGTCAAGAACCAGGAACAAAATGGAGTCTTGAGTCGTCAGCCCATGTCGTGCAGTGTTCCATAGGGGTCTGTTCTTGGATAACTCCTGTGGAACTGGCACTTCAAGAGCTTCTCCATCAAGCTGGGCGCAATCTGTTACGCTGATGATACATTACTAACAACCCGGGCAGAGAACTTCCCAGTGGTGCGCGTCTAGCCACCAGTCGAGTCACTTCGTTATATACTTGCTGATTGCGTAATGTTACTATTTACGGTGTTTTGCTAATTATAGACCGGCTAAAGCTCCTCTGTAAGCACAGGCCTATGTTCAGCAGGGGACTGTTAAAGGCTGTTGATGATTATAAGTCCGAAATGATACAGCGGCCTCACAGAAAACCGGTGTTAAGCAGTTCTTTAGTTGGTTTTTACCGAGTACCAGAGCCCAGACCTCTCTCTCTCTGTTCTAGGAGCGGAGCTGTCAAAGAACGGCTACACATTAGTCTCTTGAGTTGCAGATGTCCATGGGTAGGGGCAGTTACCTACCATCAAGTGATCAGTCTGCTCCTTAGCCTGCCCCCTATTAAATTTCGGACATCCAATACACAACGCCATCTAGTTTCAAAACTAAGCAGAGCTTGTGTTATGAAAGCTGGACTGACTAATAGAATACTTATATACTTTTTCTTATGTAAATACATACATATTATACATAGAAAACACCCGAACTCCGAAACAAACATTAAAAGCTTTCATTAGACTTGTCTCATGAAAGCTTTTTTCTTTGACGACAAATAACTAACTATTTTCATTGGTGATAACTTGTTATCGTCTGCGGTATTCCGGACCAATACGACTTTCAAATCTTTAAGAAAAGAGCGTTAAAATCGCATTTTTTCTTTTATTTTTTCTTTCTATAATTCAGTTAGTTTAGGTATTCATTTTCTAACATTCCCTTTTCTTCCATTCTACCTTTCCTTTCAATTCAGTAGGTGGCGGTAGGGGGTAGGTAGGAGTGTAGGAGTGTATGTATGTATTTAGGTAACCATATAGCCATCTATAGTAATATTATAAAGCTGAAGAGTTTGTATGTTTGTTTGTTTGAACGCGCTAACCTCAGGAACTACTGGTCCGATTTGAAAAATTCTTTCAGTGTTAGATAGCCCATTTATCGAGGAAGGCTATAGGCTATATATCATCACGCTAAGACCAATAGGAGCGAAGCGCCAATGAAGAATGTTTCAAAAACGGAGAAAATTTATTACTATTGAGAGACGCAGACGAAGTTGCGCGGGTCAGCTAGTACTTATATATAACCACTGGCTTTTGGCCGCGGCTCCGCCCGCGTAAATGTCGCTAAAAAGTAGCATATGTGTCTCCTCAAGAATCAAAGTATCTCCATATGAAATTTCATCTAAATCAGTTCAGGGGTTAAGGCGTGAGAGTAACAGACACACACACTTTCGCGTTTATAATATTAGTATAAAAATAATAATAATCTCACACACGGCTGTCTGATCCCAAACTATGCAGAGCCTGTACTATGGTAACCTCGCCCGCCCTACCAGTATGGAAGTATGGATATATGATTTCATATAGCTTTGCCTTCATTAGCTTTAATGAACGCAAACTTATTTAAAACAACTTGTCAGTGGAGCAACAGTCCGTAGTCAGATTGTTTATTATGTGGTGTTAAGTGGGCACACACATATATATATATTATTTCATAATTATCATCATCGGTTCGAGTCCGACATGCCACCGATAGGTTGTATCCGAGGGGATTTCCGCACGGAAAAAAAAAAGGGTAAAAATACCTATACAAATAAATAATCTATACAAATAAATAAAATTGGAGTGTCTGTTTGTAATATTAAAATAACCGCTTTTCACTAAATGCATATGTATGTTTACACAGTACATATGCCAAAATATCATTTTTTTTTAATTTTTGTCTGTCTGTCTGTTTGTTCCGGGTAATCTCTGGAACGGCTGGACCGATTTCAACGGGACTTTCACTGGCAGATAGCTGATGACATAAGGAGTAACTTAGGCTTCTTTTTAGACTAGCTTCGCCCCGCGGCGTTGCCCGCGGTTATAACAACAAATGCGGATAACACCGCGGGTCTCAGCTAGTTTAAAATAAGCTTGTTTACTGTGTTGTTTATATTCTGTACATTATCACTTGTGTGTAAAATATTCACCAAGAATAAATATAGTAACTATCACACCACTGCTGCTTTTATTATTGCAACAGTTATAAAAAAGAGTAAAAAGATGTCATCACATCACATCAACAGCCTTTAATAGTCCACTGCTAGACATAAGCCTCTCCTTAGAAAGGAGGTTTTGGTCTACTATACCACGCTAGCCAGACGGGTTGGTATAGGGTTTGTGTCAAGTTTTCCTTCTCTTTGCAGTGCTGTTGTCAACTCAATGCAATGCTGTCCTGCTGCTTGTTGTCAACTCCCGCATTAGGAATATATCCTGTGTCGCGGGGAACTTTAGAAACATAACGAAACGGACACAAAGAACGCCCAGACTCGGAACAACAATTTGTGGATCAAGTGTCGTCCCATGTGGGGATCGGACCCACAACACTCAGCGTGGTATTAAGCGACGTGGCGACCGCTTAAACCAATACGCCATCCGTGTTAGTCAAAGTCAAGTCATCTGTTGATGATGATTGTTGTTGGTTTAGTATTTAATGATCCTGATTGCGAAACCAGAGGATGACACCACGACCTCACAGCAAACCGGTGTTAAACAATTTGTTTTGTTGCATTTCACCAAGTGAGTGGAGTCTCCCGCCTGTGAGGGAGAGGTAGCTCTTGAGTTGCAGATGTCCATGGGAGGCGCTGATCACTTACCATCAGCACACCCGTGTGCTCGTTTGCCCCCTAAAAGAAACCATACCTGATAAGTTCAAGAGGTAGCCCCAATAGAAGCTCTGCCTATGGAAAGTCTCTATCTGCTGCAGGGTCCAGCGTCCAGGTCCTTACGAAGAGTTCTCCTCCCTCCAGACTTATCGGAGATAAGAGCTTCGAGCTGAGTGCGCACCATGTATAGTTGGGTGGATGATGGACCTGTGATAATAATTAACTTTTTAAAAACTTAAATGCGCATATATAATGATGAATCATAATAAACTATACTTTTTTTTTCAAATTTGAAGTGTACTCCTCCAAATAAAAAAAAAACAGTGGCACTCCCGCCCACAGAAGTAAAAACTTATATACAGAGGTGTCGGTAACGGTAACAGTGTCGCGAGTGCAATTGTTTTTCCCATCTCAAAAAATGCCCAACAGGTTAGGCCTGTAGTTTTCACTTCAACAGAGGTGTCAGTAACGGTAATAGTGTCGCGAGTTCAATGTTGTTTTCCAATAAAATATATTCTTTTGTTTGTTGTTCAAAATGGCCAAGGCGCCTAAAGAAGTTATCACTTCAAAAAAAATACAAATCGATTCATAAACAATGGAGTTCTGACGTAACAAACATAAAGAACAAAACCGAATTATTATCATCAACAGCCTTTAATAGTCCACTGCTGGACATAGACCTCTCCTTAGAAAGGAGGTTTTGGCCTACTATACCATGCTGGCCAGAAGGGTTGGTATAGGGTTTGTGTCAAGTTTTCCTTCTCTCTGCAGTGATGTGGTTCTGAGTAATTATTTATTTTCCCTTAGTCGGTTCTTACGACACCCACGGGATGAATAGGGGTGGTGAGACTCTGTATTCTTAATCCGTCACCACACCAGTTCTATGGTTGGTGGTACGTTTTCTTTAAATTACTTTAATTAATTTAAAAAAATACAAATATGCAATTGAATTCTGACGTTACAAACATAAAAAAAATAAAAACGAATTATTAAACTCCTTTTTTTTTGGAAATCGGTTAATATATTTTTTTGGTCGTCCTTTCCCACTTACCTACGTTCCTCCTAGGCACTTTGATGGTAAAGCTGGCCTCCCCATCCTTCTTTCCACGAAGAGCTGGATCCTGTTGGGGCTCACAGCCTCGCGCCCAGTCACCGCATGTCTCACGAACTGACACTACAATACTACAAAATAACAAAAACTATGTAACTAGTTTGCAAAACTTAGATACATTTAAATGGTTAGCGAATAGATGGCAAACACAACTGTGATTTGGCTTTGAGAGTCTCTTCTCTCAAGAATAATGGGGGCGAAGGGTATGGGCCTCCAGTCACACTACACAAGACGAGCTATATATGTCATAGTATAACTCTTCCTTTGAAGATACAAGGGTGGTTGTTAAAAATAATTACCTTCTTATAAGATCCTTCTTGTTCTTAATGGCCTTCCGAAGCGGTTCCCTCAGTACGAGCTGAACAAAGTCCTGGAGCTCCGCATATATGGACCTCCTGGCAGCATCAGCGAACACCGTCTCCATTCGAGCCATGAGAACTTGCAGGCCCTTGATCATGGCTATGACTTCAATCATGGCGAATTTTTCTTCAGATGTATAATTATATCGAGTTGCCTGGGAAAAAAATAATTAAAAAGTGTAAAAAAAATACTATCCATCTCCAAATGTCATATAAGGTATTTTTCTAGTAAAGTAAGGATTTTTATTAGACATTCTAAATACTGTTGGTTTCATTATATATAGTAGGTGGCACCTATCCACCTTATTGAACAGGTAAATATGAATATCCCTGCTGGACATAGGTCTCTCCTTCATGAAGGATTTGTACTACAG